>OX235276.1:29800190-29872996 GCA_944472155.2 Trichobilharzia szidati | reverse complement strand
GGATCCTCTCAGTGGGTGAAGGCTCTGATTGCAGCATTGGGTGATAAGGGTTCGAATCTCAGAAGGGACATGAGTTCCTTTGAGGTCTCAGATACGCCTTGCTGACAAGTGCCAATTAGCCCGAAGCCTACGTCTCAAGGCTTCTTGCTTATTGCCTCCAGTCATCTAATAACAGTTCACTCGGATAATTTAATCTTTGTTACATTCAAGATATCTCAGGTGTTGTTTACGGAACACGTGAATGAGTTTAGTTGTAGAATTTCATGTTCGAGGAAAGTGATTGTATTGATCCACCAACTATTTGCTTTTCGTGTTACTCACCTTGTAGTATCAGAAGTCAGGTTAATACTTAAGTCTTTTTAACACTGTGAAGTTGTCTTGTAATCTTCTAAACTAAAAATTATTGCTTTTTTGTTTTTTTACAGCTGATGGTCAGTCATCTGGAAGCTCTGATAGTTCACGAATGTCCATCTCTTCAACACGTCGTAATCAAAGAGATCGTCTTGGCAGTGTTATCAGTGAACAGTCCAGTCGATATAATGTCAATATGAATAGTACTCCAGAAGAGTTGTTGATAAATCAACATGTCTCGGGCATAAAACACCTGCCTGAGAGATCACAACAAATCGATCTTTCTAAGTGTACTGTGCATATACGTGGTTTATCACGACCTGAAGTATCACAATCAACTCGTCTTCCAGTGGGGACAATGACTTTATTGGGTAGTACTCCACTTATGTCCAGTGTTTCTGCTACTACCGCCACTACTATGAATGCTACTATATCACATACTAATCAAATTAATCATTTACCCTCATCAATGAGTAATTCTATTCCAATCAATAATAACTCTCTGACAAGTAGTAATTTTATTCCCGTATCGACAACAGCTGTACGTGATGTAGGCTATAAAAATAAAATATCAAATGAATTGAACAATTTGACTGGTCCACCTGTATTGACACAGTCTACCTTTACGAACAGTACCAATTCAATGCCACAGCTGTCACCACAGTTTATGTTCAATGTTATTACTGAAACTGTTATCAATGGTGTACGAAGACAAGTTGCTAGAGTGACACGGTGAGTATTCACTTCTTGTATGACTCAATAATATATATATGTTTAAATTCCTACCCTTATTGTCTTGTAGATCGACTAATCCATGTTTAAAGGTGACTGCTTGAGAATATTTTTGACTATTGATTCGCCTCCCATATTATTGTTCACTTTTGTCTCAATGTACTCCCAGTTCAAAAGTTCCTTCTAATCTGAAGAAATGTAATGGCATATAGTAGAATCAGTCTGTCTGATCTCAATGATACTTTGTGTGTCGCCCATCTCGGCTACAAAATACTTGAATTTCACCACATCTTTCTAAAGGACATATATACCGTTGTGATTTGCTGCTAAGGTGCTGTCACTTTAATTAACTCTTCCAAGTTGAAAATCCCTGACTGAAGAAAATTGTGACCAATCGAATGATGAAAAAGCATAAGTCATTGATTAACTCACTGAGTGAAGTTATCCATCAATGCGTACTTTGCGTCGACATGTGATTTTTTCGTTTCAGAAAAATTCAGTATATTATTTTTAGAATTATTTATTATTGCATGGAGGGTTTCATCATGAGCTGACATCAGTTTATTTATTATTATTATCTTCCAAGTTTACTAAAGCTGATGTTCACTACTGACTGGCTACAGGGTGAAGTTGCCTATAGTTCTAGTGAGAATTCGTGACCAGTGGGATCACCACGTCTGATATGAAGAGAAAATACTCGTCCCCTGACATTGGTTGGTGATGGAGCTAAAAATCGCGAATTGACAGAAGTTAGAGTTCATGGGCCATTGGATTCTGCCCCAGTGGCTGAATGTTCGATGAGCTCACCTCATAATCTGAAGCTCTTCGGTTCAATTCCCTGTGGAGTCATGTGCGTGTGCTGATGAAGAGTTCCGAATTAGGGAGAAACGACTTTCCATATCCCATGTTTTTCAACGGCTCTCTAACTGATATCAATCCGTGATTGAACTTGCAACCAATCGAATTCCCACGAAGTAATACTTGAAAATTATTATCTTTATTCAAACTGAATGTACCGGTTGAATCAAAGGGGGGATTGATCTTGACTTATGATTGACAGTTCATGGCATGTTACTAAACTGTCAAAATATACTAAAGTGTCAAAAGATTGATTACTGATGAAAGAATATTCTTTTCGATAACTGCATTATCAGATTCTACAGTTATATATCCATCCATAATAATGAAAGAATGATTGTTGTTTACAACGTTAGTGTTTTTTAAAGGTAACATCAATCATTTAAATCAGAATTCCGAAAGTTATTTGCGAATAGATTTTTAATGGATTATAGTCCAAAACATATATATGTATGTGGTATTATGCATAGTTGTGCGTATAATACTAAACTGAATATCAGTATTACATAGTAAATGATTATGAATGATAACGAATGTATAGCAATAAATTCTCATGAGTCATGTTCACATTTTAAATTCTATTCATACTGATTATAAACTTCAAATGAATTAATGATCATGTTAAGGATGGGGGGAGGATTAAATTTGGGGTAGATGGTTATGTGCATTGTATGTGTGTCAGTGTGTAAGTTAACAACTAAGTTTTAATAAGAAAACCAAAGGTTAGTTAATGCAAGTGTAATGACGAGGGGCACAGGATGGAGGGCCATATAAAAAAATGCCAACTTAATAAAGTATTTATGAATTTGCAGACTCCACAGCAGACCAGGGCAGTAGTAGTGGTTGGACCTGTTTCTTCTGTACATGGAGCACCGGTTGTTTTAGGCGAATTGGAATAGCCTCTGCTGTTTGGAGTGTTCGGTACGTGGATGTTTTCCGCAAATTATTTGGTACCGGAAGGATAATAGAAAAGGATTCTTCAGTGCTGGCTTTGAGGCCAGTTTGGACCAGATGGTCTAATGTCTAACTGTTGATGGTTTTCACTACACCTTTAGCCACACTAGTAGATGTTTCCAAGCACGGAAAATGAAGTTCCTAGAGCAACGGCCAATATAACTCGTTTCACAAGCACAGTTGTGTATAACTGTGTATACATAATTATAGAACTTGATGATGAAGCTATCGAGGAGAATATTCTTTGTTCAGTAATCAGCCTTTTGAAATTTCTAATGAACATCTTTAATCAATTAAAATGAATGTGTTCAAATTTCAATCCATTCAAAACCCTGTTTTTGAATGACTGGCTATATGCTTATTTTGTCAGCCATAGTTCAGTGAATGAAAGTCTTTTCCAACGAATTAATAACTAAAAACGATAAAGCCACACTTGATTCATGGAGTTGTTGTATCTTATTAATTCTATCATCATTATTATTGTTTATTTCACTGAATAATCTTTTCTCGTCTCTTGTGTTTAGAAAATATTCAGAATTCTATGTTCTTGAGCAAAAGTTGACTGAATTTCATGGTTCATTTATAACAAAACAATTACCACGGCGTCAGTTGACACCGCGTTCAATGGAGTTTCTTGAAAGTAAATGTGAAGTCTTTGAAAGCTATCTACAGGTACGTAGTCACGTTTTCTTATGCTGTCTCATTAGAAATTTTATTTTTCATTTAACACACACACACACACCACATAGTAATCTTCCTACTGTCTGCTTTTTTTCTTATATCAATGTCTATCCGCCTGATAATGATTAGCTGTTTTAAAGTTATGCTTTTATACTTGCAGTGATTGGTGGTGACATCAGTACTCTGAATTGCATGTTGCCCTTAGTCTGATATTGATACTTAATCCACTCATGTTTGTGAGATCATCACCTGTAAATTTTTATCATAGCCGATATGAAGTATTGTCATCTGATCTAATGGTTGGTAGCACCTAGGATAGATGTCAATATTGAAGAATCCCCACTTCTCAATTAGATCGTCATCTCTGGCTCTACTCTAATATATATATATATATATATATATATATATATATATATATATATATATATATATATATATAGTTCATAATCATATCAATTGTAATCACAGGACTTTGAAACTTGAGTTTTATAGCTTTCTTTGTTTTCTCCTATTTGTCGTAGGGGTAGTAAAATTTTCCAGATATCGGGGACAGGTGATGAATCATTCCTATTACATGTATTTGCAGTGGTTTCGATAAACAAAGCTTCTGTTATCAATCTCTCCCCATACCCTGTGACTTTAGATTTTAAAACTGTCATCCTATCCCATCCTATTGTATGGTTGTGTGTAACTGCATGTAGTGCTATAGCTGAACTATTCTCTAGATTTCTTATCTTATTCGGATCAACCAATCTAGATTTTGCTAAGTTTTTATTTTCAGCTAGTCTGACTGCCCCTGTTCTACTAGTTTGACCTATGTATTTGACCTGACAGTCATTGCAGGGTATTAGATAAACTAAATTGTTTTGTTTTAAAGGCTCCAGTGGATAGATCCTTTAACCGACAAAGCTTGTTATTAATTGAGTTTGTGGGTTTGAATGCCGTTTTTATTCCTGCCTTGTTAAGAATTCTGCGTAAGGCTTCCGAGGTTCCTTCCTTGTATGGAATTACTACTGATGATTTAGATTCCTTATTATTGGTGTCTTCATTAATATTATTATTATCACTATTATTATTATCATCATTGTTATTGTTATTATCACTATCGCTACTATCATTATTTATTTTATTTTTACATTTCCTTACATATTTCCTGACTAATTTATCCGCGTAATTATAAAATTTCAAGGCTTCTTTTATGTGTATCAGTTCCTGTTTTAGATTTTCCTTGGTACTACATAGTTTTTGTGCTCTGTCATTTAAACATTTCACCAATCCTATTTTTACTGACATAGGATGGGATGATCGGAAGTCCAAATATCTGTCTGTAGAAATGGTGACAATAAGTGGATTTTTATAATGCATAATTTTGAAAAAATGAACAGTAATTAAGGAATAAGCGTGAGCTCAAGTTGATTACGTTACAGATCATTAAAGAAAATAAAACGATTTGGACAATGGTAACTTATAATTAAAAATGAAGTAGTCATAAAATCCCGATTAATTTTCTCTGTTAATTATGACTGCTTGCCTTCACATGCTGATATTGATTAATTATTGTCAACATACATATCGCCACTTGATTGGTAAAATGTTGCGAATTTTATTTTTTAAAAAGCTGCCATATATCTTAGAGTAGAATGGATGTGTCAGTTGACCTTTATTTTATATGATAAGCAGTTGGTAACACTTCCATAAGATATTAGAACTTATTAGCGTAAAGTAAAATATTTGGCTGATTAATTCAACGTTCCGCTTTTCAACAAGGTAGTATGAAAAAGCTGTTTGTAAAAAAAAGAACAAGCTAAACATGGTATCTGTCCTAGTGTTCATTGTTAGTGTATTAGTCCATTAAATCTGAAACTTAGCGAGACGTCCAAACAATTGATGTTAATCTACTAATAAGCAACTAGTGAAGTATTCTTTTCTTTATTCTTCAGCATTATAGTACATGAGGGGTTTCAAAGCACGGTAGATTCAACATATGAGCTTGCTTATGAAATTCTCTGTTTGATTTCTAACAGAATCTGTTTCGCCATTTTCAACTGTTTCATACTGAATAAAATTAGAAGTGGTACTTGTAGGTGCATACCTTGTTTATGTGATTGTCACGGATGAGCGATGTTCAAGCATACTCCTAAAATGAACGCGGCATTTCTGATGCAATGAGCCATATGTACCAGTGTAACGGTAGAAGACTAAGGACTTATTCAAAGGTTGTTTTTTAGTAAATTAGGTATCTCTATATAACCAAATTATGTACACCTTATCTTCAACGCACCATTTCCACAGATCTTCTGTATTGTGCTACTTCTCGCCTTCATATTGCGTTTATTTGTGCTCCTTTCATTTCTCCCATGTATCTCCACAATGGGGATTTATTTGCTTCCTCTGACATCAAATATATTTCCTTGCTATTCGATGTTTTCATGCCAATGAACATCTCTTTATATATATACTACTGGCAAATCTTGTCAGTAGCACACGCCACACCAGCAAGAAACCAAGAAGATGAAATTTTATGTTTGACTCTGAAGTCTGATGAGACGTGTTTATTAAAACTGGTGAATTTAGTAGCAATGCTCTAACATTACTGGTGATGGATTGGAGAATGGTTTTTGAGGAGAAAAAGTAGCCATTTTTGTTCTTTTACTAATAAATAAAGCAATAGAAATGTATTATTGATATAAAGATAAAACTTGGGCACTGTGGTAAAGTATAATTCCATTATGGATAAAATTCTATTTCGATGAAATCACACAGTGTTATGTAGTAGTATTTACTGATGATCACGTTTTGAGCACAATATATGATTGCTCACAATCATATCAAGGTACTCACATAGCTTTCTTGCTTCATTTATATAGATGAGTAAAAATTGACGAGACTTTTAAATAAAATCAATAAAAATAAAATAAATAAATAAACAAATAAAATCAATATCAATAAAATAAAATGGGAAATAAGACGACCACTGTTAGTCAATAAGATATTTTTATGGTAAAATAAATAACCCATTAGAATGTTATAATGTGAATTGAAATATATGTTAAGATTATTTATTATCCGCTGATTTGACTAGTAATAATATCTTCCATGCCTCTGGCATTTGTGTTGAGTCACTTCTATTGCATATGTTGGATGTAGACTCGATGAACCAGGATTGAGTAATCAGTCTCTCTCTCCACCTCATCAATTTCTACGCATGTATATACACGAAGCAAGAAAGTTATGTATCTTGATATGATTATGAACAGTAATAAATTGTGCTCGGAACTTTTTTTTTTATTCATGCACGTTCCCAGTGGAACATAGGGCTTCAAGCTAGAGGCTTGAAGTTTCGGTAGCAGTGGTGTTTATTTTTTTTACGAGATGAGGTTGCTAGCCTTATGCCCAACCTACCTTCTTAACCAGTTTTATTAGTGGCTTAGAGAGGCGGGGTATCGAACCCCGTACGATTTGTGTGGTTGGCGAGCATTCTACCGCTGTGCCACCGACGCAGAAACTCGCTCGAAACGTGATCATCAGTAAATATTACTGTATAACACTGTGTGATTTTATCAAAATAAAATTTTATCTTTAATAGGACAATCAAAATGTACTTTATTTTCTCTTTTAATTAAAATCAAAACGCTTTATTCAAATATTGAATTGCAAAACTATCCTCTTTCACCTTGTTGTTAATATGAAGTTATATATGAAGTCAGGAGAGATTTATTAATTCATTTCTGATTATTCATTAGATAATGACCTTTTATAAAAATTTAGGGTCATCTATTGAATATATTTTTGTATCATTTGTTTGCCCTTCTTCTTCTCATTTCTTTTGTTTGTCGTTTTATTCTTGATGAAAATATTCATTTCAGTGGATTTTTTGTTGTATTTTCAGATTCAATATTATTTTATGTCCCATTGCACTTTTAGTGGGTTGTTTTTTTTCACACACTGTTTTCAATCATCTCTTCTTTATTTATTGTGATCTTCATCTTAACTCTTGCAGTGTCATCAGTCTGCCACGATAATCTTTACAACCGTATCAATCAGTTTATGTTTCTATATCGGTTGTTCGTTAAACCAGTCACCCTCGTCTTCCATTCTTTCTGTATTTCCATTGTATAATAATAATAATAAAGCTTTATTTCAGACAATGTATGAACACACAGTACAGGCATTTTCAGCGTATTTAGTTCCAGAATCCTTCCTCTTCAGACAGGATTAACATATAAGGCAATAATCTGACGTATATCATTTGATGTACAGTTGCTGTGGAAGTAGAGAGGACCAATTTTTTAACTACTTACTTCAGGAACATCACAGCGTCCAGTTGGGAACTTATTAGATACGGGCGTGAGTTTATGTAGGCATTTTGATAAAGAAAGGTACATGGAATTTCCAATTTAAAATGATATCATTCTATTTCACAGGTTCTCGTCAGCTGCAGACTACCTGAAATTACAATGGCTATATAGGTGATAATAACACACTTTAATGTTTGAGTGGTAGTAGAGAAGAAATACTATAAAATTGACGCATCCAAAATGAAAGCATTACAATTTTTAGTTTAAGTTTTCATCATCAATTTATACGCTTCTAAAGTTTGAAAAGAGGGGGAAGGGGTAAGACAGAAAACAGAAAAGATTAATTAACAGAATAGCGTTAGCTCGTAGGTTCACATAGTAACTCAAAAAGCAAAAGCGGTTACAGTTTATGAGATTAAGATTTGTTCAGTGAGTTGAGATCACTGAATTAGATGACTAATTAATGTAATCACAATCAAAATTCAGTTACCAAGGGAGTGAGAGGTTAATCGCACTCTCTTTCTGTACGCATAGGTCTGGTTTAAATCGTTTGATTGAGATCGTCCTTCCAATGTACTTGCTCCCGCAAGTGCACCTAAATTCATAAACGCAGTTGGAGGTGACGTCTGCAGGATATTTATCCAGTTTTGACTGGCTTATAGAAGAAGTGGTGCTGTATAATGTTTTGAGTTTAGCTGCAGGGAAGTTTCTTATATTATAACAACCCCAGAGACTTTATCAGATCTAAATATGACAAAGGTCTAAATATGAACAGAGCTGATTACAGACATAAAACGGTGAAAATTCTAAACGACACAGAAAAATTCCAAGTAGACAACAAAAAAGATGCCACAACGTCATTTGAAAATAAAGTAAATAAATGTCTCAAAGAACTTCTAATGAAGAAACTAATCAACAGCGAAACACGCAATAAACTGAAGCCAAAAGGTGGACGCTCGCCGTCTATGTACAGCCTACCGAAAATTCATAAAGCAAATGTGCCTTTAAGACCAATCCTGTCAATGATTGACTCACCATGTCACAAGCTTGCTCGATGGTTAGCTGATTCTATAGAGCCAATTCGAATTAAATTTGCAACCCATAGCCTGAAGGATAGCTATCAATTTTCCAAGGAAGTTGACAATATTGACATATCAGACAAACTCATGGTATCGTATGACGTAACCTCCTTGTTTACAAACGTACCACTGATGGAAACAATTGATATCATTTGTAAACAAACGGATCGACTACCATTACCGGAAACAGAGATGAAGCAACTACTGCTGCTTTGCACGAAAGATATGCGATTCAAATTCAACAATCAACTTTACCGACAAATTGATGGGGTCGCCTCTGGGACCTATTCTGGTTGATATCTTCATGGGCTACCTTGAACAGACACAACTGAGTTCTGCTATCAATGGAACAACCTACTATCGCCGATATGTTGATGACACATTTGTTGTTTGCGACGACATGGATCACGCATCGGCATTATATGATCGCCTAAATGAGACACATCCAAACATCAAATTCACCATGGAATATGAACATAATAATGAGTTCAATTTCCTCGATCTAAATGTAGAAAGAAGAAACGAAGGCACGATCGAAAAGTCTATCTATGGAAAAGAAACCTGGACTGGGCAACATCTTCACTATGGCAGCTTTTGTCCCATAAACTATAAACGTGGATTAGTGAGGACTTTGTGCGACAGAGCCAAGAAGCTTTGTTCACCAAACAAGGTCGAAGAAGAATTAGATTTCGTCGAGAAATGCCTCCAACTGCGTTTATGAATTTAGGTGCACTTGCGGGAGCAAGTACATTGGAAGGACGATCTCAATCAAACGATTTAAACCAGACCTATGCGTACAGAAAGAGAGTGCGATTAACCTCTCACTCCCTTGGTAACTGAATTTTGATTGTGATTACATTAATTAGTCATCTAATTCAGTGATCTCAACTCACTGAACAAATCTTAATCTCATAAACTGTAACCGCTTTTGCTTTTTGAGTTACTATGTGAACCTACGAGCTAACGCTATTCTGTTAATTAATCTTTTCTGTTTTCTGTCTTACCCCTCCCCCCTCTTTTCAAACTTTAGAAGCGTATAAATTGATGATGAAAACTTAAACTAAAAATTGTAATGCTTTCATTTTGGATGCGTCAATTTTATAGTATTTCTTCTCTACTACCACTCAAACATTAAAGTGTGTTATTATCACCTATATAGCCATTGTAATTTCAGGTAGTCTGCAGCTGACGAGAACCTGTGAAATAGAATGATATCATTTTAAATTGGAAATTCCATGTACCTTTCTTTTTCGAAATTTATCAGGGAAACTGGACGTATGATTTCCGTGTGAGGATCATTTGTTATATATGCTTGATTGATAGATGGCGGTTCTGCTAGCTCAGTAATTCAAAACTGGCTGCTGTGTTGAACCCTCACTGTTTTTTGCCAAATTATTTGAGTAACAAAGAGAAGTGCGTATGATGACAAAATTGAAATTACCACACAATGGTTACTCGCATAATTCTAGTAAATTTTGTGATATCGGATAAGTTTTTCGAATTTGGTTACACGGGCTACTACATAGCAGATCCGTTTTATGAAGTGGCGCCACCTACTTTGTCCTCTGGGTTTTGTCACGTTTCAAGAATAATTGCGACAAATACTCTGGTAGGATTTCATGAAATTCCAGAACTATACGTTTAACGTTTGAACTTACTGTCTCCCTTAATCCATTACATTTCGCAGATATCAGTATCAAGTAACATCTCCTGATAAAAGTATAGCAAATGTAACGCAGTTCAAGAATTTAACGCCACCAATAAAGTGTTACTTCAGGAAAAACCTTTGCATGCTGAATTTTATTTAAAAAGCATATAAAAGGTATAACTTGTTATTAAACCACTGTAGCAACTGATTACGAGGTTACAATTAGCGGGGATATACAATAAAGCCATTCCAGTCACACAGTATTTTCTTACTACGATTTTTTTAAGTATTACATCTCCGAACACTGAAAATTCATTCACTTGTCAACTGTTGAAATTTTTTTCTCTTTATTATGGCAAACAGAGAGAATGTGTAAGGTTTATCTAAAACTTAGCGTTTTCTACTCACTGAAGATATTACTCCAAAGTGTTTAGCCGTTAAGGTAAAAGTAGGTTAGTTGTGTGTTATTTCATGACTTCACTCTCTTATAAATGCTTTCTTAGGTTGTTAATCAATATATTCTATTCAACTTACTGACACGTGATTTAAAAGCATTGAGGTTCAGTACTAACAAAATTTGAGTTGCAGTTAAATTCGTAGTATATCAGCCTGTCTTATGAGTTGTATCACGTGTGTGTGTGTTTGTGAGCCGGTTGATGTACACCAAGTCTTATATTTACTTCAATCGGTATTGTAAATTTTGTTTTTACATCATATGGACTCCTAGCTCATTAAGAATTATATATGACAATGTACTGTTCATTATAATAGTAAAATTTGAATAAATATAATCACAGGAACAAGTGTTTGTGTGTTTGTGTAAACAAATGGAAATCAATGTGCTTGCACAGTGATATAATGTATATACATATACACTGTAGGTACTCCTTCTCTTGTATCCTGATAATTAACTATATATATGTGCCACTTTTTGTCTGTTATAAATTAAAGGGACAAAAATGAGCCATTATTAAAATCATGCTAGCTAAAAACTTGCATCAGTGAAGTGCCATACGCAATTATTTTATTTGTCTGGTTCGAATAGTACTCAGTCTGCCTATTAAGAAAAAAAAGCGTCTAATCGTTTAGTCTGTTGTAAGTAAAAAATAAATGTATTATGTAGGCATTATAGGAAACCTTCAAACACTACTATTCAATAACTTCCTTGTAATGCACATATTCATGTTGCTCGTCTACATTAAAGTCACATAATTGAGCCTCATCAGGAACAGATGATAGACGGAAACTGCGTTTAAATTGCGAGTTTGCATCGATCGTAGTTGTGTTGTTGCTTGTGCAAAAATGTTAATTATTTTTTCATATGAGTTGCATCGGATGGAGGGTAATCACAAGAGTGTTGATTAGAATCTTACCAAAACGTGTCAAAAGGATCAGGGAATAAATTATCTTCTGAAATAAAACGCGTAAATAATCCTTTGGTGAGAGACAGTTGTCAAATCTCATTCTCATCGAGTAGAATTTATTTATTGACATACCGTCTTAGTTTTAAGTTATAAATAATTTAACAGTTTGGTGGTACAATAGCTATCACCATTGATTGCTGTCACTGCAAACCATAAGAACAACTGTCTTACCCGTATCCAGCTAATACTGCAAAAGTCCCCACCTACCTCTTCTGGGAGAGAGTTGATCTCAAAGCCATCAGCTGTTGCGGCAAGTTGTTCACTATCCTAAACTGCATAACTCACAGAAGTCCTGTTTAAAACTTTGTACCGCTCCAAGACGGTTAAAAAATTGCAATTGATTGTTAGATGTATTGTAGATAATAAAATGTTTATCAAGTGTGTTGGTTTGCAGGTATTTGATCGATTACAGGTTTGATCACCAGATGACATCAGTTAGAAAACCATTGGAAAACCAAAGGGGTACTGGACAGCTGTTTCATCTTAATTTGGGAATCTTTAGCAGTACACCCCAACTAGGTTCAAATCCAGGACCTTTTGGCTGCAAGGTGGAGCTGGTAGACTATTCAGCCACTGGAAACTGATCCAATCGCAAATGAATTACAAATTCTGCCAATTTGTGGTATATAGCGAAACTGCAAATCAGTGTCATCGGCAAGTAGCTGTTCTCTTATCTGACTTATTGGGTTCCACTGTTCTCAGTTTTTCAACAGAATTCCACATGACTTCCTACATAGAAATAGTCGCTAGTTAGCGTCAATTTAATTTTCAAGTCTTGGCTTGCAGGGAATTGGAATGAGTTGTTTGCTGATGAATAACGAAGTAGTAAAGTATGTCTATTCCTACAACGGAAAATCACTCACTTTATCTTTATATATGGCATATATATATATATATTCTAACTTATTTTCACAAAATAATAATTAGTTTATCTCTATTTGTCTTTCTTTAAATCTTTTTTAGTATTTAGTTGCACAACCATTTCTACGAAAAAGTAAACTTCTCTATAGTTTTCTCACCTCCAATGAACCATTCAATACAAATTTATTTGATTTGAATTTGGGACGTTTTGTTAAATCTGTACCATTGAAGTTAACTAAAGAGGTGAGTAGATAAATTTATTGTGCTTTAATATATTCAGTGTACATTTCGTCAATAACCGACAGTGAAATCCACACTGAATTAAATCCGCATCCCCACAAAATACCTAAAATCTAAGTACCAATCTCCTGTTCATTGATCGCTGCTGCATAGATATCCTGGAGCTGTAATGAGAAGTCGTGGTCAGTAGGGTCCACCATGTCTAGATGAAGTGGATGATGCTCATTGTGAAGGGATTGGTTGAGGGTAGCACAATACCACTAATCGATAGAGGTAAGAATTCAAAGGTCGTTGGAATCCTATCCGAGTGGTTGAATGTTCAACGAGCTTGGCCTCGTAACCTGTAAATTCTGGGTTTGACCCTCCTAGTGCGGTCGTCGGGATGCACATCAGTGAAGAGTTGTAAACTACGACGAGACCAACTGTCCAATGGTCCCTGGTTTGTGTGTTCGTGACGAAGTTTACACAGAAATTAGTCCGTATCCCTACAAAGTAAAATGCTCGTAATCTAAATATCGATGTATTTTTATTTGATCTGAAAAGAACATCACTACTGTTTATTACCGGTTATTATTTTTATTAATGAAGTTATTTAATACAATTTATTTGTTTTCCATCGATTTTATACAGAATAATAAAGAGACAGTAATTTTTAACCTTATGATTAATGATTATGTTTAGCCTTACTTATCTAATGATGAACAGATAATTTGTTTATTAGCAATAACATTCAGAAAGTCTGAATGCAAATTTACTCCAGTTGTAATCTGTGTTTAATTTTTATTAGTAAAGAATGCAAATTTCGTTTTCATAATCATGTAAATAGTGTGGCAATAAAGGTTATTTAAGGTGGTATATTAAAATATTTGTGAACAAGCTAATGCTATCAAGTATTCATGCGGTTCAAATTAAGAAAGGAAGAAAATGCTTATAGGCTAATTGCTTTCTTGATTAGCATTTACGGTATGAAGAAGATCACATACTGTGTGATCTGAATAATTTGGTTTCCATAGGAAACTGTGGTGAAAATTTCATCCCTCGAACTGTGTACATTGTTATTATTCCCTTGGGCTCCAAGTGGAACATAGGGCTTCAGCAGCACATCTCCACTTTGTCTTGTTTCCTGCCGTCCTCTTTATCTGACCTCACGATTGCCCATAGCCTCTCTTCCCATCCCCAAACAATCTCCTCCATGTCACCCTCAGACGTCCCAATTGTCGTTTCCCATTCAGGTCCTACTCAAGAGATGGCCTGGTGCGCGGTGTCCTTTGACGATCTCCTCCTCGTATTCCCAATCAATCTCCATTTCCTTCTTCATATTTGTTGAGCGATAGGTTCTTGGCTGGTTTGTTCCCGTGGTTTCTTGTAGCTAATTCTTGATGGCCATTTGATCTTCAATATACAGCCAGGGAAGTTAGCTGTCGGTAAAAGTGTGCAGTAGGCTGCTGGAAATGCTTTTCGTGACGCACTAGCCAAGTTTGTGACCCATATAGAAGAGGTGACTTACTTGACATTGGTGTTGAATATCCGAATGTTGTTCTTTATTCTGTGGAGTGTAGAAGATTTCCAAATGGATTTCAGGTTGATAAAGGTGTATCTTGCCCTTCTTCATCCGTCCCGCCTGTAGTTGAAACGATGCTTGCTGGATAATTGAAGGAAGCAACTTCTGTTAAATCTCTCCTTGTGATAGTGATCGGTGCTGTTTGTTGTTATTGTTTGGTTGGTTATCTTCAACACCTCCGTCTTCTCTTAGTTCACTTGAAGTTCTGTCTTTGCTGCCATCCTCTTCAGTCAGTTTGTTGGTTTTCGCCTGCAGTTCTTCGAGTTTGTGTGAAACTAAACATAAATCACCCACACGCAAAATCCAGATCTTCTAGGTTGTTCTCATCGGTGGTCCAGCGTACTCCAGTCTCCTTGCTTCCCACAGTCTGATGCATAATCCAGTCCTTCACAATTAAGAATATCATCGGTGATAATAGACACCCCTGTCTTACTCCTGTATGCACTTCGAACGTCTCGCTGAGTTTCCCGTTGTGGATCACCGAACACGTGTCATTGTCGTATAGCTTTTGAATGAGGTTGATAAAGACTTGAGATACGCCGTAGTGTTGAATCAGTTTTTAAATTACTTCTCGCTGTCAAAGACATTTTCGAAGTCTATGAAGTTAGGGTAGAGGTTTGACTGCCATTCTCGATGACGATGCGTACATTGCTTACTGCTAACTAATTTGCAAATTGTGAATCTCGTTTATGCTGTGACCAGTTCTCCTAAATAGCTTGCCAGAGATCGGATGATTTGAATTGATTTGTTTCTTTGAGCTGAGTCAAACTGCCTACACCGATGATGAGCTCAGCCCCAAAGTTGCGAAATGGCCTTCCAATGTTTAGATCACCCACATCTGACTAGCAAGCATTGCTGGTTGATAAGAGTGATATACAACTAGCCATCTCCCTCAATCAGTAGCATATAGTTTTGTGAATGAATAGTTGTGAGAAAGAGGATAGGAAGGCATTAAAACAGAAGAGCATTCAAACTTTTATAACTGAGACAGTGAGATTGAAAAGAGGGGAATCTTCTGTTTTCATCTTGTGGAATGTCTAAATCTTACTCTGTCACATTCGGACTTGTACTTTTTGGAAGGCAGTAATTTACACTTCAATCTCATTCAAATTTCCACCCTGTGTTCTAGCGTATAACGCTTTTGAGATCGTAGTAAAAACGTGACTCACTGGAATAAGCATTCGACTCTCAGCCAATGGATGGCTAGTTCGAATCCCACTCCACCTACTTCAGCCTCGACATCTAGGTAGTGTTACCAACCCTTGCACAATAACTGTGTAGCTAATAGTCTGGAACATGAAAGACCTGGATTTAGAATTACTAATTGTTGTGAATAACTTTTTTGAGGATATTTGGTTCACTTTAGATTAATCATAAGCAAAGAAAATAATTGTCGATTGGTATTGTCGACCAACGGACTACACTTGTAAAAATGTAATCAGTCTGTAAGTTTTGGATGATATCCCCTTTTTTTAAATGATGGTAATTGGTAGTCAAATTGAGAAAGCATGCCTCATCCAATCGGCGCTCATCAGTTGGCTGTACATGCATTCCATTTGAGTGAGAGTCTCCTCACTTAGACTCGAACTCAGCCCCCATTGTCTCAAAACGCTAATTTGTTACCGTCTAATCTACTTGAGCGTTAATAGTCACCTCTTGTGCAACCAAATAACATTATATTAAGGGCGTCGTTGAAGTGACATGTCAAAAGACAGACTGAACATTTCAGTTTGATAGCACCAATCAAAGGGGCAATTCATATTCGTAATTTCAGACTCCTCTTTCGATAAGCTTTATCGAAGTAATATATATATATATATATATATATATATAAGAAATTATATCCAGTGAAGAAATTGAATCAATACCGTGAATACATGAAATAATTAATAGTAGTAGTATATAATGCAATTAAAATGTTTATGTTTATACTCATAATGAAATGTCAAGTGGCAAAACAATTAATGTCACATGCAGAATAATTCATAGGATTTATACATGTTGGGAAGGGGTTTATAATTATAGGGTGAGTAGGCTAATATAAAACATTACACAACATAATGTGATATTCGACAACATAGATTTCAACATTGTAAAAAAAATTTTGGATTTAGAATGATAAGTGGGACAGCCGGAAACAATTCAGAGTGAGAATAAAAATAATAATAACAATCGTAGTAATGAGGGAAAGGCACATAGATTAACTAAATAAGCAAAATGAAAAATAAGTAAATGTCTGCGGCCAAGGCAGAAGTAAGGATTGTACACACTTCTTTTGTACACGAAGGTCTGGCTTAAATTCATGAATGACCAAGACTTCCGTTGTCTTTAGAAGTCTGTAACGAAGAAAACGCGGCAAGTTAGCATCAATCCGTTAGATGATCTTAAAATCATGGGCAGAGTTGGTAAAGTCGCAGGAATTGAATGAAGCTTCTCACACCCTCTCTTTCTCCGTTGTGAAACTATTCTGGAATATGTCTTAGTATCAGTGTGAAAGTGTCCTGTGGCTGCAGCCAATGTACCTTGCCACACAAGAACAGATGAACTGATAGATTCACATGGAGGCGGCCATACGAGGGAGCTCATCTTCTACAAATATGGAGAACAACCTATGTCATTTGTAATTCTGCACTATCAGTAGTCCGACATGACTTCTTGCTGACCAGTGAGGTATACCATATCACCGAGAAGTGGATACTCAGCCAAGGCATTGGTTGAGGCCAGCGCTACATCATGAGATTCAGAGGTTACTGAATTCTAACCCATTTGACTGGGATAGTCAACAGACATGGTCTCGTAACGTGGAATTTCTGTGTTCGACCCCTCGTGGGGTCGCGAGGGTGCACAATTCTGAGGAGTCCTAAAATAGAACTAAACAACTGTCCACTGCCCCCTGGTTTCCAATGATTTCTCTGACTGATGTTGGATTTCATCCAAAATCCTCAAATTATATAATCTGAAAGATATAACTGTCCTAACTTTGTCGACCAGAATCTTCATGAACAACTGACTGATATTTCTTCTTGTGGTTCTCATTTTGACATGCAATATTCTATTTATAACAGGATTATTATTTTTATGTGCATTCCAATGCATAGCTTTCACCACACACGCAATGATTGAGTTATTATGTCACAAAACCAGAAACGGAGTGAGAAAGAGAGAGATAGAGAGATCAACTAACTGCTACAAACCAACGACAGGCATTCGGAACAGAGTAGTTTTGTAGGAAAATCGATCAGTAAAGATAGACGTCTATAAAATGTTTTACCTATAATTTTACAGAAATTCAGTTTGTTCACTCCGCAATTTTTTTTACTTCATAAAAATTAGCATAGCTGTAAATGTTATTTCTGTCTTTTCAGTCTTTTGGGATTAAACAGTAGTCTGCATTAAACTATCGATTAGAATTTCTTTAAGTAAATGAACATTTTTATAAGATGGGGGCAATATAAGCAGGGGAATGTAAATGTGTATGTATGGTTGGACTTATGCCCTAGTCGAGGAAAATGAATGAATTACTTTTTTTCGTTGATGATAATGCTTCATTGTGTTAATAATAAGTTGAAGCGTAAATTAGAATTTAATTCGTGGATGGTGACTAGCAGTGGAATCCAGGATGCGCACTTCATCCTATTTGGGACCCGTCAGCTGGATGTACCTGCATTCCCCAGTAAGCGATGATGTTCCCACCGAGATTCGAATCCAGTGCCCATAGTTTCAAACACCAAAGCGTTATCCACTTGGGCCACGAGAGCCACCTCTTGTACAAGTACATCCAGCTGACTAGTCCCAAATAGGCGAAATGCGCATCATGAACTCCACTGCTAGTCACCATCCATCAATTAAATTCTAATTACATGCCCAGACATCGTCGAAGCATCTGCACAAGAAGCCGACATGTCAACCTGAGACCGAGCACTTCAGTCCAATCAATCGACGGGAAAATTTAAAATTCGATTAAATGAAGCGTAAATTATTTGATTTACATGTTACACGAATGAATTCGTGACTAATCTGCTTTATTGAATCAACATTTTGAAGTGAAATGGTTTAGTTGTTGTTATACACTGTGTCATTCGACTGCCTATAAGAACTCAGTTATGGAGGTACAATATTTTTTGTTTGACGAAACCTATATAAAATTTTATTATTACCTAAAACGTTAGGTAACATTCACCTATGTCTCACTCTCCAAGTCGCATTATGCTTGTGTCGTATCTGTCGCCCTTTGGTCTATGCTCTTGAATTCCAACCTCTGGGTCACAGGTTCAAACGCCACCCGAGGTTGAAACAGTCAGATAGAATTACTAGCCTTTAAACAATACGTGTGACTGGCAATGTACGTTATTATGTGCTGTTGACTAGTGGTTAGTTAATTCTTATGTTGATTCACGTTTCTCAAACTGGTTACTTCTGGATATTCCACCAGTTTTTGTGAATTATTCTTTGAAATTCGTTTCAGGATTTTATCATGAACTGATATCGATTAGAGAACCATTGGAAAATGTAGGAGTACTGGACAGCGGTTTCATCCTAGTTTCTGACTCGCCGAAGACATTGGCTAGTGGTTGCGCTATATCGTGAACTGGCAGAAGTTGGAATTCATGGGCCATTGGGTCGGATCCCAGTGGCTTAATGATCTACGAGCTCGCCTTGTAAGCGAAAGGACCTATTTTGATGTGGTAATGTTCTCTGAGCTGGATAGTTAATTTGTGAAGCTTTCATCGCCATACTAGGCGACATCTTCAGCGCATACTTCAATTTGAAGTGACCTTGTAGATTTCTCCACGAGTTTATTGATCACCCCTCCCGATGACCTTGGACGTGATTGGTTGTTTCTGTGTGTTTTCACACCTTCTAGGTTACTTGTATTGAATTGTTTGTTTGACTTGAACTTTGACCCTTTGTGTGTGAGGTTTCTTTCTTATCGGTTGATAAAATCTGTCTATCTCGATATGTCTATTGATTGATGATTCACTGGAATGCCAAGCTTCTAAAAATTCTCTAGCATTCTTGTTGTTTCCTCTGTCTATTATTTGAACTTTGTCCCAGTCGAATTGATGCCTGTGGTTGTCTGTATGTAGTCATATGCGGGAGTGGATGTCATGTCTTTTGACGACTAGCTTATGATCGTGGATACGAAGACGAAGGGGACGTTCACTTTGACCAATGTAGTGTTTTTCGCAGCTGTTACAATTTATTTTGTAGATGATGTTGGTTTTATCTTCTTTCGTTGTTGAGTCTTTTGGTTGACATAGAACTGAGTGAAGTGATTTCGTTGGTTTGTGTGCGACGTCAATTCCTAAAGGTTTGAAGAGTCTTGCAGTGATTTCTGAGACATTCTTTATATATGGTAGGGTGATTTTCTTTGTGCTTTCCTTGGGGAATTTTGGTTTGATAGGTTGGCTTGGGGTGTATTTCTTTTGATGAAATTCCGTGGATATCATTAAAACAATATGAAACGGAGTAAACACTATGCATTTTGATAGATAGGAAGTTTAGGTAACCCCATGATTTAAGCAGACCGCCATAGACTGGCAAGTACTCTGAAGCTGTTTAAATACATGTACCTCATAAAAAGTTTACCAATTCATAATTTGATGTCAAATATCCAAATAATAGATTAACTGTGTCATTACGTGTAAATGCCAACTCTACAATAAGCGCCCATATTAGGGTATATCATGAAACCACTCGAAAATACAGCAGTATAAGAATACACGAAAATCTGACTCTATATTCATAGACTGGTGTATTTATATCCCTCTTAAAGTATACTTATGATTGATTTTATGCATACTAACCTGCACAAGGCGTGAAATTCTCAAATTTGTTTAATCGATTTTAAAGCTGTTGTTTGTTTTTTAACGAAAGACGTTTCTGACTTCTTTGGAAGGATTTCAATTGATTAGTTTGGTTATTTCGTTATCTAGTTATGAATAAACACTTGAGATTATATTTCGTAATCAGTGATTATATGGCGCAGTTATCAAACTTATCAAACCATTAAATTATTATCTGTTTTCTTCATGCAGTCTGTATACCAACCAATATTTGCCTTATTTTTCATAATCTCGCACACATAACTCTCTCTCCTTTTCATTTTCTCTCACTTCTATATAATATACACAATTTGTTGGTTTAATCTTTATATGTATCTCTTTCTTTTTGCAAAAATTGATTTCTGTTGTCATGGTAATAATATTGTTGTATGAGTGAATGAATGTTTGTTTTGCAATTCATTTACTGGTGGAAGAAGAAGTAGTAGTCTCAGTTAGTACTGGTGTTATTTTTTTGTTGTTATGTTTTATGATTATTTTATTATTATTGTTGTTGTTGTGTATTGATTCAAACAGAATTCTGTACTGCTTTGTATGATCATTGTTATTATTATTCCTTTTCGATAAATCCCGTTTACTTACAGTCGTGTTTCCGTATTGATTGCCAAATTCTAGCTATATTTGATTCTACTTTTCGTGTGAATAGAAATTATTTAACAACCTCAATATACTACTGAATTATTATATCAATAGTTGAACATGTCAATATTTAAGGAATTAATTCCATATACAATTATTCCTAATCAGTGAATAAAATGCTTTTTAAACCACAGTAGTCAATCATTTAAATAAATTGGTTTAGCTAGTGTTAGAATGTATTAAGCTAGTGGTGAATAAGTATAACTGAAGGCTGTATATCATTCAACACCTCCTTTTATAGGCTACTGATTGCTTTTCCTCCAGCCTGTCAGGGCTGGGCTGGTCAGGGCTTTTAGACCAATTACACGTTTTTGGGACATGACTAATAGATTTTCTTCTTTAGTAATTCCATACCCTACTATTATTGTTATTCCAATGGGTTCCAAGTTAAACATAGGACTTCAACAACTCATCCTCTTCAGCTGACCCTGCGATTGCCCATAAGCTTTCATCCCTTCCTCACACGATCTCCTTCATGTGACTCTAGGATACCTAATTTGTTGTTTTCCATTCGGGTTCCACCCTGTGCGCGATGTCACTCAAAGGTCTCAGTGTGTGTCCGTTCCATGCACAGTATTCCATACATGACAGTAACAAGGCAGACAGTTCAGTTATCCGGAGGTGGACATTATCAACATTGGATTAATTTTTCTACAGTTTGTATCTTCAGATCATGTGTAAAGTGAATATAAAGTGAATATAAACGACATGGTACAGCCGAAGATGGGTAAACTTCGGTCTACCTCTCAAAATCCTCTCATGTGGTGAACCGTTCATACCCTCTGCGAGATAATTTCTTTTCACTGCCTTCACGCTACTGTGGGCGTGTTTCTCATAAAAATGACAGGGCTAGTGCGAACTTCTTGATCTTGAAACTGGACTGGTAGACATGAACATCTACGTAGGGGAGTTGATTTCATATCTATGGTGTAAGTGGGCTCCAGATTTCGAAAGGATCGAATGGTGTATGAAACTGTTTTGGACACTGGCAACCATGAATACACTGCTCCACTGCCTTGTGAACCAAACATCAAGTCAAAGGCTCGGCGATGGCCCTTTAAGATAACCCTTCTGCTTCAATTTAGGCGTCCGAGCAGTATCCCAATTCTCGCATATACTGTGAGATTTTGTGTAGCGCATGCCTTTGTGCCCGTAATGTACTAAGTTTGTTTTAGTAGTAACAATAGGAAAAAGTTGACTATGAAACAATAGGAATGACCATTATAATTATTCAAAAGTTGTTGGTTTCCATTAAATAAAATAACAATCTACAAAAGAGGTGAAGAAATAACGTTGTACAGGGAAGATTCAGATGATACTTGAATCTACCTACACCAGTTTGACTGATTTTGAGCTACATCACTATAAGTCTTTAACATGAGGTGTCTGTGGTCACGTGGACTACAGCCAAGTAGTTTACCTGAGTAAGTCAGTCAGTCAATCTTCGCTTCTTTCTCTCCCAATCCTACTTTACTGATAAAGCTTGTTGAGGTAAGTGAAGATCATGCATGTACTATTCTGGTATACAGTAATAAAGTCTAGATCAATGGAAAAGCTAGAAACCACCCTGAGACGCCATCGTTTGAAGATTCGAGGATGACACTTGGATTACACATGTATGTATTAAGCCGACCTAAAAGAAAGAATTGACATGTTTTCTTCTAGATTAACCCTGAAAACATTCAAAAGATTGTAAACAGTTGATGTTGTAACAAAACTATTTTTGTACCACTTCTTTTCATCTTAATAAGTTGAGCTAAAATCAAAGGTGGTAATTTCTTAGAAGTATGTTGGTTAAGGCGTCCGTAATGGTTCTCATTTTTACGTGCATTTCTCCCTTTTAATACCTATCAGATCTACCTCATACGATAGAAATTTATAATAATCTAGTCTGACTCATCTGTCTTACTTAAGGTTCTATGAGTCCTACTTAACATGAGAAATTACACAAAGTTACCTGTGGTTAAGTTTCTAAGGTTTTTATGGTCTCTTTACACCTAACATTCAAGTTCCGTAGTAGAATCTATTTTTATTGGCAGTAAGATTCGACTATCTGGGTCGAATCTAACCAGGATTATTACTGTTGAGCTCCGAGTGGAACGTACTTTCGGTCATTTCGATCTGGCTGGTAAACACTTCTGGTTGACATAAGTGGTGTTTACAACTACTCACATTAATCCGTAGTACGCAATATTTTGTTTGCTTTATTCTTCATTGTCACTTACGGTATCAAGGAGATCGTGTATTTTGATCTCAGTGTTTCAGTTTTCCGGAGGATATCTTGATTAGTGAGCTTTTTACCTTAATCTGTGTAATCTGTAAATTATATAGTCTATTAAACGTACAGTTGGTTGAAATGCTTCACCCACTGATTTAGTTACACAACATAATTGTTTTTTCCAATTTGATTTGTAGAAAGGACAATTTTTAGATGACTTTCTAACTTCGTATTACTTGTCATGTCATACACAACCGATTGGAATTGACAAAACTCCAGGTGAATCTGAATTGGCCAAACTTATAGCTGGATCAAATTTCCCTGCAATTAATTCACCAGTGAATAGTACGCTTACCTTCAACTCTTTACTTAATGATACTACTACTAGTAGTAGTGAGTATAGTTCTTTACCAAACACCACACAGCAGTTACTTACAACAATGCCAAAGTCTATATCTAGCCATTTTAAATCAGATAAATATTCCGCAGAAAAATTTATAGATTATTATGGTCGTTATGTATTGAATTCAATACAGTATAAGTCACATGGACGAACAAGCCTAGATCATCGTCTACGTTCTCGTGTCTACTGGAATAATGCTGGTCTAACCTATGAGAAACGAAGAGATAAAACGAATGATGTAAGTCTCCTATTTTTGAAAAAAAAGACATTGTCTGTGTTATTAATTACCACTTTTCAGTATTTATGTTATATCGTATGTAATAATAAAGGTAAACTTTCTCAGTGTAATTTTTGAGTTATGATGCTATATTCATAGCATGCTATACTTGAAATCTCGACACACACACACACAACTAAAATTACTCATTAACATAATTTTCGGGTAAAGCAGTGCTGTTTTGGATGCTTATGAATATATGATTATTCAAAATGCACTGATGATTTGCATAGAAAAATACTTTTTAAGCCCTGGACTCTGTTTCCAATTGTTTTGTTACATCTCCTGGGCAACAGAGCGAGTTGAGTAATCAATCAATATTCGGATGGATGTATTGAAACTGATTTAAATTTTGTTTCTATGAAATACATATATTAGTAGCTGTTAGTAGGTAAAAAGATATGTGTTTTTGAGTTTACTGAGAAATTACCAGATGAACATCCCAGTAAATGATCTAGTTTCATACAGGATTCTAATCTTCAGCATTGTTTTAAACGTCAATGTATCCATCCATCGTTCGTCTACACTATGTGAATAAGCAGAAGTTGGGAATTATGCGTCATTGAATTCCATCTCGTTAGTACAGTGCTAACTTCCTTTTTTTTATTATACCTACTCGCATTGAAACTTACCCCTCACCAAATCATGGATTGTTGTTGCTGCTTTAGGGTTACAAAACTTGATTAAATGAAACAACTGTTAAGCGCCTCTTAATTTCTCTTAGTTTGTTTTTTGCTTATATTAGTGAACAGCAAATTCCAGTCTATAATCAATTAAGTCCTCACAAATCTGAAAACAAATTTAAAGACTATCTTTTGTCATTAACAAATTACTTACAACTAAGGTTATGGTGATAAGACGACCCCTAAAGGGGAAATACTTTATTTGGTTGAATAGTCAGCTTAATCATGTGAAGTGTGTTGTTCCAAACATCTGGCAATAGTAAAAGTTATTTTAAGTCAATGTGTGGATGTTAATTGTTTCATTACTTGGCTAAGTGAATTCAGTACTCACCCGTTTATATGATCAATAATGTTGTTATTTATCCGAATGGCTTTTTTCCCATTTTAGACCAGTGTAGCACAAGTTCGATGCATAGATTTTAGGGTATATTTATAACATTAAACAATGGCATTAGTTAATATCTGACGATTGATATTTACACTGTGAGAGTGGGGGGAGGTGAGGCTGTAATCTAGAGCCTAACAGCTTATTGCTAATGTCTTTGACAGTGACATAAGCTAGGATCTTTGAATTTCCCCGAAGCTTTTTGTACGCTTTAGTTGATGATTACCAATAGTCAGTCATTTAATTCTAATTATGCAACGTTGACTAGGTAATATAAATGCTCCATAGGGAGAAAAAAAATACTACAGATGACTGTACGAATGTTCAGAAGGATTACGATCAAACTGTATAGTGTGTCGATGTTAGTTGGTAGAGACAGAGAGGGAGTCAACCATACTTTACCGTCTTCTTAGTACAAGCAAAGTGATTGGATATCCTTTGAGCTCTTCACAGATATCTTCAAAGATAAGAAAATATAGTGTGTGCTTTCTACGACAAATTGATTCATATAGTATAAATACCAAACCATCATTGACTTCTATGAATATAATCTATGCCTCTGCAAAACATAAATTGAGTTCATTATTATATAACTGTTAAACCATATGAGAAAGATGTTTGACAATAGAAGTTATTGATAACAAAAAGAACTCCCCTTTACAATATACTCTTCAGATGTTTCAGCCAGGCTGTAAAATTGTTAGTTAAAACACCACTATAAATTATTTCCCTGTATGTTCTATCTTCTCTTCACTTTTAGTCATCTCAAATATCAACTGTACACTTAGATGGGCTATCTGAAATGATTCTATACTTATTTGATAAGTTGACAATTGAATCTTCAACACCCACTGATCCACAGTCATTATCATCTCATTTAAATGAAACTGAAACCAAAACTGTCACCTCTTCTGAATCAATAAGTGACTGTGGAAACGCTTCTCAGACGCTCAAACAAAAGAAATCAACAGATCCTTGGGATGTTACTAATCCATGTTGGAGTGAAGCACTTCTTAATGGTCCATCATTACCAATTATTGACAGTAACAGTAATAATAACAACAACAACTGTGTGACTACTGAATCTCAGTCGACACAATCAATAACCACAACACCAACAGCTACAACACCTCAGTTATCCTCGTCTAATGAAATAACATCGAACAGTAAATTCACCAATACATCTGATAATATTCAAACCAGTAGCAATTCACGAATTATGCTACCAACAGTATCGATTAGTCTACATGATTTATTCTCAACATTGCAGGAGTTATACACAATTATTCAACAAGAGTTTAAAATACGTTTACGTCAGTTAATTCTGAGAATAGGCATCATACTTATCACCTATTTTAAAACACCAATTGATAATTGGTTAAGTCAACGTTTATTGCATTACTTCCATAGTACTTTTTCAGATGAAAACTTAGCTAGTATGTTAGAAACCATTAAAAGTAAGTTATACTGGTATGTGTATATGATGTATAAGCTAATTGTTTCTTTCACTTTTGTTGAGCAGTTCTGTTATGTATTTTATTCACATTCAGTGATATCTAGTAATGTAGGTTTAGAATGTATATGTCGCCCTCTTAATGCTTCACTGGTTAACACTTCTTGAATCTTAATGGAACTTGATTTTGGAAGACTGCTGAGTGAAGATAGCTTATTCTTCACTGTTATGTCTCAACTGTCAATAAAGCCAAGTATTCTTTAATTTTGCATTGTTTTCAAGTCTGTCCACATAATCAGAATTACTGTTTTTTCCGGTTTTACCTCGTTTTGTAACGATATTGTAATTTAGTACTCTAATCAAACGTTAATAAAGATACTGAATAATAGGCCGTCAGTGAAAGCCGTATCCTACACAAACTAATGTTGATTCGCTATGAAATCTAAATTAATCCAAATCCATACAAATCCCCCAGTCTAAATATCAATCTCAAGCTCATTAATGGCTACTAAATGGATGTCCTGAAGTTGTAGTGAGAAGTTGTGACGTAGTGGAGTTCGACATGTCAAGGTAAGGTGGATGCTTATCAAAGTCATTGTTTGAAGGTAGCGTTATATTACGAGTTAACTAAGTTAGAATTTAGGGATCACTGAATTGCAGCCCAAGTGGGTGAATGATTAACGAGCTTTGTCTCGTAACCTGAAGGTTTGATTCCTGGTGGTGTCGTGGGTGCTCATTGCTGAAGAGTTCCAAACTAGTACGAATCAGCTCTCCAGTGCCCTCTGGTTTACAGTGGTCCCTCTTGGTGTTGTTGTTCGTGATAAAATCTAACAACTGAAATTAAATTAAATGGATGAACTTTCCAAGTAGAAAGTCGACGCTGTGATCTATAGAAATTTCGTGCTATTAACGATATATTTCTGGGTTGCATTTTGGTTGCTTTAGAGTGCAGCTACACTGTAACGGCAGATGACAAGAAAATTAGTAAGGAACCTTTATTACTAATTCTTTCTGGCCTGTCGTTTGATCTTCATTATGGAGTCAGCGAAGACAGCTTTTGATAAAAATTTGCATTAGCCTGTTCGAAATGCTTTTCGTGACGCGCCAATTAAGTTTCTGACCCATTTAGAAGAAATGACTGGCTTGACATTTCTGTTGAAAATCTGAATCTTGTTCTTAATGCTGAGTGCAGAAGATGTCAAAACCGATATCAGAACAATGAAGATATATATATGCCTTTCTGATTCTGGCTGACCGGCTTTATCATCTTCATCCGTTCCAACTGTCTGGTTGAAACGAAGCTTCCTAGATAAGTGAAGGAAGTGACCTCTGTCAAATTTCTCCCGTTGATGTTGATTGGTGTTGGTTGTTGTTGGTGTTGTTGTTGGTTGGTTATCTTCATCACCTCCGTCTTCTCTATGTTCCCTCGAAATCCCGTCTTCGGCACTTCATCTACCAGTTTGCTAGTTTTCACCTGTAGGTCTTCGAGTTTATACTAACTTCCTCATATTCACTTACGTCTACTATAACTTCTGGAACCACAAGAATTGAAGATATGTAGAACTATATCATATCTCCATTTCATTTTTATTCTGTCGACTTAATTAAAGCATATAGAAGAAACACTTTTATTGCTCCTTTTTAGTGATTAATAAAATTCAACAAAACAGAACAAAATCATATCATATGATTCTGATTAAACTATTGTTCTCTTCTTACATAATTTCAAAACACTGTATCTAGTCGCATTATGGCTAGAAATAAGAGCTGATCGATTCACTTGTTCGTCTGGTGTCACAGTTAATACTTCCACATAATCGTACGACTATGGTCCAATTTAGACCTGATTTCCAACTGATAATCTTCTGGTTTCGATAACATTTCAGTGGCTTCGGTCCGTCTGCATGTGACCAATTGAGTGAATAGTTCCCGTCTCACAGACAGAGACTTATACATTCTGGTACACAGAAACGTATATGCTGACCGTGTAGTCGGGTTGCATTATCTGTTATTAACAATTCAAAAGATAATAAGAAGGAAGACAAGAGAAATAGAGCATAGGAAGTCAAGTCAGTAGATTTTTCGGTTATACAGTATTTAGAGCCAGTGAGTTTTATTCATCCCAATGCCCCCATGACTTTCAGTGTTTTGTTGATCTGTCATATATTTTACAATTATCGTGTCACTTCCCTGCTTGTCGTCTCTTTTAACACTCGACTTCAAATTGAGACTTGAAATAATTATGATTACTCTGATTTGTCAACCAGATAGTATCCTGTATCATACATAGTCCTTTGTGTTGCTGTTGACAGAGTTGTATCACTCAAGTTTTTGCAATGTGTGATCAACCTTCTTTTTTTTTTATCCTTCACGTTCCCCAGTGGAACATAGGGCTTCAAGCTAGTGGCTTGAAGTTTCTTTAGCAGTGTTTATTTTACAGGATGGGGTTGCTAGCCTCATGCCCAACCTTTCCTCTTCACCAGCAATTTTTCTGGCTTAGTGAGGTAAAGGAGTGCGTCGGCCGGGGTTCGAACCCCAGACCATGTGCATGGTGTGATCAACCTACTAAGTGTTAAATAGTTTGAGGCAATCAACAAGAAGCTCTAGACTTAGGTTTCTTGCTTTTTGACAGTTACCAGCAAGGTGTATCTGTAACCGCTAAGAGAACTGATTTCTTCTTTTGAGCTTCGAACGTGAGTCAGCCAGCGCCGCAGTCGGAAATGTTCCTGCACTGACCTATTTGGGCCGACGGTTGACCTTCTATGGGACTTTAATGCCTCTGACTGCCGCACTGAGTAACATGGGTCCGAGTGTCACAGAGGGGAACATTTGTTACAAATACGTCTTTCTGAAGAATGCCAACAAGGATAAAAACTAAGTTCATGGCTTCCTGCTGATTACCTCTAACTATCTAATAATTGTTATTGCATTACGCTGAATTTTTTTATTATGTTATTGCATTATTACTCCTTTCTTTCATTTTGTTTCAATCTAGCAAATATATTTCATTACTCCGCTAAAAAGTGAGCACTAGTCTGTTTTTTTAAAATAATTTTTATTTATGTTAACTTTCATCGCATCCACTGGTCGGACACAGTGAATTAATTGGGTTGTGTACTCTAGAGAGAGAGAGAGAAAGCGCTATTATTGGTGACTAGTGCGTTAGGGGTAGGTTTATATATTAATCAAATCCTATGCATAAGCAGTCAAATAAAGAACAATAGTTACTGCGAAACAAATGTACTCCATATGTGTGATTATAAGACAATGCCGTTTACTATCCGCGCTATTTTGGATCCAGTCTGTTGGATGTGTTTATGTTGATTATTTTCAGCACGATATGATTCTGTTTAGTGAAGTGATTCCAGCAAACCGGTGATTATTTCATCTACAAATGAGTGAAACAGCTTGTCATTGTTTAAGTCCTTTAAATCTGGTTATTCAGTGCTATTAATTTGTGTGATTAGTTCCCAACTGCTCGTCATAATTAGTATTATATGTCATCTAGCACTCATTTCTCCAATCTTGTAGTCATTTAGTGATATCAAGCAGCTCATATTATGAAAGACCAGTATTTTGTTTTCACAATATCTGTAACTGGGTATCTTGCAAATATCTGGAGTTTTGTTTTTGATGAACAGTATTTATTGCATATATTCTCCATCTATTTGTAAGCTCTTAGTTAAGATCACTTTTAGTTAGGTAACATCACTATGTCTAGAAACATAGTCATGCTAATTTTGTCCCGTAAAGAAAAGGTATAGGTAGATTCATAGTACTACAGCTTGTTGCACACATATTATTGATATTAATTGTGAATTCCCTGTGAATTCTTTTCATAAAAAGGTAGTGTGTTATCCAAGCAGACATCGTCGAACCATCTGCACAAGGAGCCGACATGTCAACCTGAAACCGGGCTCTTCAGTCCAATCAATCGAAAGGGAAATCTAAACTGAATTGAATAATTAATAAGACCCGTTGCACAAGAGTTGGCTGTCGTGGCCCAAGTGGTCTAGTAGATAACGCTTTGGCGTTTGAAACTGTTGATACTGGGTTTGAGCCTCGGTGGGAATACCACTGCTCACAGGGGAATACAAGTACATCCAGTGATGAGCCCCAAGTAGGTCGAAACCTACTGCTAGTCACTATCCACCGATTGACTTCAAGTTATCCAACTGTTTATAATCAGTTACTTCTCAGTGTTCAGTAATGGTATTTAAGTAAACAGTATTTTTATCAATTATACGCGTTCAATAGAAAGACTAGGCTGAAAGGGTTTCTTTTTGTTGTTGAAATATTGAATTACACAACTTTAAATCATTTTCTTTCTGTTTCTATTCTGATAGAGTTGATATGGATAAATCTGAACGTAAAGAAAAAGCACGTGCTGCACTTGAGAAAGCGATACTTGGTAAGGTCCATTTCTATCATCTGTTGCATCATGTTTATATATATGTTTCAGTGGAGTAGAAAAACACTAATCATTTCTACTAAATGAATTAGACACGTTCTGTCGTGATTATTTTTTTACAAAGAAGTACTTCAGTTTCTTTCATCTCTCTCAGTGGTGTGTACAATGGCACACATCCCATAGTTCTATCCTCCAGTCTATTTTGATTTTGCACTAATGATTGGCTGACTGACTGACAGGTTTCAACGTACAACTCTGCACAGATGTGCAGCAGTTCGGGTTGCCACACTCCATGTAACATACAAAGCAAGAGAAGAGATTCAAAAGAGAGATAATAAACAAATTTGTGAGACAAAAAGATTAGTAATATGGACAAACAGTAGAGTTTTATTGGATACCAGAAATCACAAAGAGTGAATGCATCTGCGCTGTCATTGAGAACGATTTTGAGCCATATTATAGATTGTCCTCAGTTATTTGTTCTTAGAATCCCAATGACCCCATTCGGGAAGTGTATATCTGCCAACGTGGCTTAAACTAAGTGTTATGGATTTCATTGACTTGTGAAGCCATATTTTGGTTTGACCACCACTGGCTCTTTTCCACCCTGATCAATCCGATGTCAGCTAACATTGCCCGTTGTCGAGGAAGGAAATGGCTAGACTAGGCATGTGTAACACATGTCCTAATTACCTCAATCAAAGGAACTTCACAACCTCGTCGATTGATTTCCCCTTCTTACATAGCACTTGACCGAAGCCTACCCTCAATATTACTCACTGTATTATGCCACCTAAAATGGGAAATAGAACACAGGCACCCATTATCAAAGACTGCAAGCTAGCCTTTTCATGTCTTCCACTTTGAATGGCCATGTCTCACAGACATAAAGAAGGACCGAGTGAATTGCTGAGTAGTACACACGTTCTTTGATCGACAGCCGGATATTACGTCTACGCCAGAAATGGCATAGGTTTGAATATGCCAAACGGGCCTTCTGTATCCATGCTGAGATTTTGTCAGCGATCAACCCGTTAGCTCTGGATGATGCAACTTCTTAAATAAGTGAAATAGTCAGTGTGATCCAGTCCTGTAACTTCTTGTTTATTTGACAGGAGTGAATCGCATAGCATGCACTAATGATTAGTCTCGGATAAAAACGTAACAGTTGTCTAGTATTCCTAATAGTTTTTTAGTTATCAACTCTTAAGTTAATTTGCCTCTAAACTATACATAAATGTCACATTACGCATCGGTAGCATTCCTTATGCTCAATTTCCATTGTGTTAGGATTATCTTTGTCGCGTATGTTCAAGTGAGAACCGGAAACTTTGGAAACACCCTTCGTGAGATGTAGAAAACAGTCCGAGTCGTTGAATTCTGTAGAAGTCCAAATGACATTCGATCCATTCACTGGATAGTCCAATGGTAGAATGATCGCTAACCACGCCTGTGGACCAAGGATCAACTTCCGGTCGACTAACCCTTAGACCTCGCTTAGGCTGTAGTAAACTCGGTAAAGAGGGAAGATTGATGTGAGGCTAGCAACTTCACCCCGTAAAAATAAAAGCACTGTTACTGGGACTTCAGAACTCAAGACTGACGCCATATGTTCTATATGGAACTCAAAAGAATAAAATAAAAGAGTGATTAGGGGACAGATTATAGTCATCAGCCTATCTAATGTTCATACAACCATTGTTTTCTCCTGCATTACTGTTTTGAACCCTAGAATTCAGTTGAATATATGAATACTCAGAGTTCGGACGGTTGATTTGCTTTTAAATTTAAAACCTGATAAATGGGCTGATTATAGTCTATATGCTGGAGTCGATAAACTCGTTGCACCAACGTTAAAAACTCCTCGAGATTGAAGTGTCTGACAAGATACTTCATCTGTCAGTGATCGGCGGTGAATCCCACATGATAACTTTGTTGACGATCATGAATTATCATAATTATGATTGGATGAGATAGTTAAATATATTGGGGTGTCTTTGTGCAGACTCGAACTTCATAACTGCGGCCAAAATCTTTTGTCTGATATAATACTGGATTCGGGTTTTTTCTAATGATACTTCGACTAATGAGTTGACTACTATTCCCACACTAAGAAGAGATGGAAGACGGACTGAAGAGGCAAAGATTTGTTGCTCCATGGAAAAGGGCAGTATAAGTAGAAAATACACGTACTTGTGTAGTTATTTCACGTGACTAATTAATTACTAGTTTAAGAAATAAAAAGCATGCATTTAACTGTCTGGAAGGTGTTAATAAAATGCCAATGACGTGATCTGTAATCTACATTAGGATCTGATATCTGGTATACAGATCATGTAAGAAACACTGAGTCACTCTATATGTTCCCTTTTATCCTAACACTTTTTTCAACTTTACACATCTAATGTCACTTTGTACAGCTCTAGATTGCAATCTAGCTGTTTTATATTGTTTAGATCTAAAACCTCCTGATGTAGTTAATATTTACTCACATGTTATACGCAATAATGAAATGTATTCAATCAAGCATTAGGAATTATAAAACAGATGTTTATTTTCATACCATCCTATAAACTGCTGGAGGCGGTCAGTCACAGGAAAAGTAGTGAGAACAAACTAACCAGTCATAACACTGAACTCAACGTTTGTGAATCAATCCTATGCAAATGGCTGAGTAGAAAGAGATGGTCATAAAGTAACTATGACCCTCGAATACGTTGATGAATCGAGCGATTTTAATCAGATTATTCGATAAACGACTTTCACAATGTGAAGACTGAAATCAATAGACATCTGCTACGATTAATTTAATTCTGATGAAAACGTGAAACCTAAAGTTGGATGGAACTCAAAGAGGAATAAACAACTTTCAGTTCTTGAGTTTTAACCGTGGTTTGGTGATTTGTTTTAAAAGTTGGCTACTGATTTAGTTGTTTTTTTAATGGAATTTCAGTAGTAGCAGTATATAAAGTAATGTTAAAGCGCACTTCCTTAATTCATCAGTTTCACTGAATAAGTCTTGCTAGTCTACAACAGTAAGTCTTGTTTGGTAGTCATATCTAGGCTGCAGGCCTCATCCATCTTTATGGTTTCCTGCTAATAATATGTGACCAGTTGCATTAGAAATGCTTCCTTGTTACTTGTATCCTAGTGGTGTTCATTCGAACTGGTGTATTTTGGTGTGTGATATGTCTAACATCACTCCAGTATAGATTTGATCACGAGCTAACCATTGGAAAGCCAGGGACATATGTATCGTCCTAGTTTGGGACTCTTCTTCGGTACATGCCCACCAGCGTTTGAGTCCAGAACCTTTAGGTAACAAGGCAAGCTCTCGTAGACCATTTATCCACTGGAACCTGAATCATTGGCTTCATGAAAAGCAATCTGTTTTCAATTCGCCAACAGCCAGCTAGTGTCATTTGCGACTGAGTAGTAACTGACTTGGTGGATTCCGTCATGACTTCTCACAGGGCGTTCCAATGATTCTCTAACTAATGGCCGCTTGTGGTGAGACCTATAGGATAGTTGAATCCCTCTGCAAACTAACACTTGATAATAATCACTCCTGAATATTTTATTTATTAAATTTTCTTATTCTCAAGTATGTAATGCATTATGCACTATATGTTTTTTTTAATGTTTCTTTTATATTTTACTCTGATAGGTATAAAAGGTCTTTCATATGTCACTGATCCAGAGAAGATATGTGATGATGTGAATTTTCTTTTCGATTGTTTTCAATACTCAAAATGGAATAAACAATTAACTTATGTTCTATTAGATCAATTTATATTAGAGTTATTTCCTGAACTTGCTTTAAACAACAATAGTAATAATAATAATTATAATAATCCCAATAACAATGCAGATGTAAGAAAAGAAACTTGTCAGTGATTTTTATCATTATTATTATTGTTATTATGATTAATACTTCATAAAGATTAATTTGTTTGATTTCATTATTCATCTCTTCTAAACATACATACCATACAAACACCTGTTATTGCCATTTATTTTCTCTTATTTCTTGTCTTTTTGTTGACTCATTGTTGTTGTACAGAAAATTTATAGTCATAAAATGTGTTGTCTTTCTCTTCTCTCTTTTTTTCTCCATAATTTAACTTGTGTGATTTTTCTTATGATTTTTATTTCATGCCCAATTTTTATCGAATTCTTATACATATGAATACATCCATTCATCAGAGAATGATTTATTTGTTGTACTCTTATTCTATATGTATTTTTTCTCCGCGCTCATTGGCTTAAGCGCATTCAACTTTCAATCAATTGGTCCTGGATTCGAGTTTTGAGTATTTGTCTTTGTGATTTGTTTTTATTTTGTCTGATGTCGTTATTCATCGTCATTGTTGACAAATATCATCATATCATCGCATTGCAATGCATTACCTGTTTATTGTGTACTGTTATGTAACTATTGTCTTTCGTTGTTATATGTGGTATGTGAGTGTGTGTGTGTGTTAGTGAATATCACTATTCTTTGTCTCTGTGTTGGTGTGGGCTACGAGGAAATTACGGTATAGTAGTGGCAGCAGCAACAACAACAGGAGTAGACGAAGATGAAGAAGAGAAAAATTATAGTAATTTATGCTAAACAAACAATAGTTATACAAGCGTGTGTACATTTTCTTTTATTTTTAGTTATTGAACTTTTTTTCTCTTATTCGAATTCATTTCGTTAATCTGAAGTATTTGGATTGTAAATTGTCAGGGTAATTTTTGTTCATCTGTAACTTATTCTTTCTTTCTATCTTGTATACACACACACATGATGACTTATGACTGATTAAACTTCATTTGTTTAGTATAGGTCTCATTGAATTTGTTATACTTACACTGGCGATGGTATTGCGGTTGACGGGAAGTCAATCGCTGTAGAGGTAGAAGTGTTTTTATTCCTCAAATCTGGAATTAGTTTACTTTGTCGTAAGGAAGCAATCTCATTGTTTTACCTTGAACCAATCTCCAACCATTCAGAACAGTTTCTTGTCTACTGATCAAGCCGAATTTGAATGTGGTTAAAAAATTTTAAATATGATGTTTTTCCTCAACAAAAAAAGCAGTCTTTTGCCGCTTCTGTTATCTTCTGACATTATGTTTGGCGTCGCTGCCTTCGAACAATGTAGATCCCATGACCTGCTGTTTTCGTAGAAGGAGACATACAGAGCGTTTTACGGGACTTCGATGAGGTCGCTTAGTTGATGGGCGCCCGGGATCCAACATCGACGCTGCTGAGACGTTGGGCAAAGGCGGCATACGACAGTGTGGAACGGGCAGTTGGTGAAGAAACCTGGAAGGTATTAGTGGCGGGGTTCGTCATCCTGACGAGCAGGCAGTGCGGCAGTTCCATGAAATGAATCTGAGACCGGATAGAGACCCGCTAGTATTGGCGGTGAACCTTTCGAGTCTACTACGTCGCGTGCTTCCCATATTTGATGAAAAGTTGTCCAATGAGGTTATTCCCTGACTACAGCGTAAAGGAGATCTGGATTTGAGGAGTAAACACTTCTACATCTGCAGAGACTGACCTGAAATGTTGGTTTTAATTTTGGCTGTTTCCTATCAATCTGTATCCTATAAGTCTTGATCGTAACACCCGCTACATGGTAATGTGCCAATAGTGAAAACTACGACGATTGTCTAAAATAGTTAACTGTAACACTTTATTATTAGAAAATAAGATGTTTAAAAAATCAATATCCTGTATTGTTTGTTTGTTTCTAGTATTAAAATGAAGTATTGTGAGCTAATAATATATGAGCGACAAAGAGGTGTCGCAAATGGTTGGGTTTTAAATTGTGACACTAACTCAGAGTATTTTTTTGTTAATAATATCAGTTGATTGATAGAAGAAACCATTTAGTTTGTTTGGCAGATAGTCACACAAGTACCGGTTAACAATAATGAAAGTTCCATAACTTTGCAGTACATTTCACAGGTCACAACTAGCAGTTGTGATGACTCAGAAAGTGTGATATTGGGAGTTGTATTCCAAAGGAGAGCAAGTCAGAGATAAAATTATGACAGGAAGTATTATGAACACTAATCATACAGCAATATAGTTTGAGTTGTGTGCGTCTGTCAAAATACTGATTACGATTGTTAGACTTCCGTCATGAGCTAACATCTTTCGGAAAAATCACTGAAAACTACGGAGAACTGTTTCGTTCCATTTGCGGACTGTTCATCAGTGCACACCTCAACCCCGTCAGAGATCGGACCTGGGACCTACAGGTTACAAGGCCAAGCTCATTGATCACTCAGTCGGTTGAGTCGGAATTCAATGATCCGAGAATTTTTGATGCAGTGCTGCCGCCAGTCAGTGCCTTCGACTAAAATTCACTTCACCATGATATGGTGGACCCCATTGTTCATTACTTCACGGTACAGCACAAGTGGCTGAATGATCAACGAGCTTGGTGTCGTAAACTGAAGGTCCTGGTTTCTATCCATGGTGAGGTACCCTGTGAAGAGTCCCTTATTAGGACGAAACAGGTGCCCAGTTCTCCCTTATTACTCTGAAATCCTGTATCTGCAATCTGACTGTTTGTTTGTCTAGCTAACAGATAGATAGTCATTATTTATGTAACTTGAACTTTGCTTGATAGACTAACATGTTAATCTACAGTCGGCTGTAACACAACCCAACGCCACAAGGGAAAAGAAAACTTATTTGCTAAACGAATTATTTCACTGTTCTGGCAACAGATAGCTTATAGAGAATAGTTTTGAATACATACTTATATTACGACCTTTTGCAACGGGAAGGTCCTTAATACGTCAGAAGAGTCAATTGTCAATGGGGAACAGCCTTCAGAAAGAGAGATAATGATAAAAATAATAATAGATATAATCAGGTTAGATTGTGTACAATTAAACAAAAGAAAACGCAAAAAAGACAACTTAGGTCGTACTCAATATGATTCCGATTATAATACTGTAGTATATCCACGTTTCCATTTTCTTCAATTCGCTAAACGCTGCACGTGGCCTAATAGAAACGTTGTATCAGGAAGCACAAGTGAAAACTTCCAAAAATTTATTGTTAAAGAAATGAAATTTCGATGGTCGCGAGGCAGATGCAAGAGCGCGAAAACCGCGCAAAACATATGTATGTGAATATAATTAATGAAAACCAGTGTTCAATAATACAATAGCAAATATTCGACAAGCATATGAGAAATCAGTTTCTGTAAACGTATATTATGGGTACGTGAATTAGTTCTATAGGCGTATAGTTAGAGACAATATAGGGGCGCTACAAGCTAATGAAATATATTCATTAATAATAATAATATAATGGAACAAATAGATGAGGAAGAAGAGTGGGCACTAGTGAAAGGAAAAGTTTAAGTGTAGACTCATTAATTGTGTGGATTTTAAAGGGACAGACTGTTTGGATGTAGTCCTTTTGTCGCCTCATTATTGTCCAGCCTTTTAAACTTTTCCACAGACAGCACAGTAACCACATCTGCGGGAGAGAGTTCTGGGGGCTGCAAACCTGAATTGAAAAGGAATGAATGCGCACCGGACTCCTTGCTTTCTGGTGTTCTATCCTTAGCTTATTGCCACGAGTAAGCCTATACTTCTTTAGTGGCAGAATACCTTTATTTGGGTGATTCTGGCCATCTCTAATCCTAAAGGCAGTAGTTAAGACGCCTCTAAGCCGACGGTATCCGAGCGTGAGGAGATCTAATTTCTTCAATAACACAATCACCCCTTTTGTTATCCGTCTTTGCATCTCTTCTGAGTAACTGGGAAGCAGTGATGCAGTGCACTTCATGGTATAGTCTTGCATATGCTCTCTATAGCCTTGGTAAAAATTTAGGAATGAGCGCACCCAAAGTGCATGAACAAATATGCCCTGTCTACATCACTTGTGTAATTCATGCTTGTATCCAATCTTTCCGTTAGAACTGGATCTAAGTCGCATTGTGACGTTAGGCAGGTAGTAGCTTACATTCTGCAGTCTACAGGTGCACAGTTGTACTACTGTGCATTTTTTTCAGGTTGAAACTCATGCCACTGACCAGATGCCAGTCTTCCAGAATTTTTAGGACTGCCTGTGGATTATCTGAGTCTTCCCAGCACTTTATTGTTCTCCAAATCCTTATGTCTTCAGCGAAAAGAAGAGTCAGAAAGCTAAGACATAATGGCAGATCATTGGTAAAGTCAAAAACACCACTGGACTTTGGACAGAACCCTGTGATACTCTTGATGCCGGACTTAGCCAGGATGGTCGGACACGACAGCCTTTGGTGCAGAATTCTCTTCTGTCTATGTAGCACTCTAGCCACAAGAGAAGTCGTCTATCTTTTATGAAAAGGAAGATCATGTCGAACCATGTCAAATACCTTCGCAAAGTCGAGGAGGATCACATTAACAGGAATATCCATATGCCAGCGTGACTTCCAATCATTCCAAGCAGGTAACAGATTTGTAACAGGGGATCTACCTCTCCTGAAACTATGTTGTGCTTCGTAGATTGTGTTAGTCCAGTTGAGGTGTCGCCTTATGTGATCCTTAGTCAAACTTCTTAGTACTTTTGATGCCAATGGGAGCAACTCGTGACCACTTGCCGATTCCCACCCTTGAGTACAGGGAGAAGGATGACCCTTCCACTCCCTTGGCGATTTGCCTGAAGCCGTGGATTCTTGAAACAAGTAACATAAGGGCTTGTTAATACCTTCAACGTACTATTTAACAACAGATGACCAAATGTCGTCACAAACTGGGGACTTTCCAGAGGTGCGTTTCTGCAACTTTCCTAGTACCATCGCATGGTTTATTTGGAATGCCCTTGTTGGGTTTTCTCTCGGTAAGTTGGAAGTGCAGCTCTTATGACTTATACCAATAAAACCCACACTGCCATTAGACTGCCCGTCAAGGGTAGAATTGAATGTTCTGCCTATTTCCAAACTAGTGAAATATAGACCATTTGGATCTCCTAAGGTGCATACACCTGGATGATGGATTCTCTTTCCTACATTAGTCAGTATACGCTTCTGGAGTTGGCTAAGATTGCTTCAGCAGTATATGGCTGAAATAATTTCGTGTCACTCCTGGCTCCTGCGTTGAATTGTGTTCCTGAATTGCAGGTACGTCTCATGGTCAGTGTGATTCTCGGAGAGTGGCCATATAACCTTTCCTATTTGACCTTAGAATGTGCTGCGTTTCTCTCTTCAAACATGAGCATCGTTTCTTAGGTTGTTGAGTGACGGTAACCTTTTACCATCTCCTAGTGTCCTTCCACTGATAACCCAGCCCAGTCTGTGGGCCCATAGAAAGCTAGTTAGTTAGGCTACTTGAACTTTGAGCTCGCTTCCTTTCGACTTCAACTAGAATTAACGTTCACGATTGTGGCGCGACTGTCTATCCTGCTAGATCTGAGCTTCGAATACACTACCTGCTGACTCTTTAACCTGACCCACCTAACCTGGTGGCCAGGCTGTCCCAGCAAGACAAGGGAGAATCCAACCATTACGGCTATTCAAGGATGTATTGATTAGCGGTGGTATGAAGAGAGTACGTGACGTCCAATTCCACCAGAAGTCATGGCCACGCTCTTGCTCATTGAAAACCTAATTATCTGGAAGCTGGTTCAGTCAGCACAAACAAAACAAATTTACAGCTGAAAGGGAAACGGACGAAATTCAGTTGAGTGGACGAATTTTCCCTGTAGGCTATTCTGCGTCAGACAAAGGTCTTCCCATTTTGGTGTAGTCGGTTGTGTTATGGCATAGACAGGGTCAGGTGGCACCCCACTGTGTGTGCTAGCAAAGAATCAGGTCGAGCGCTGTAACTGCAAGGTCACAACCACCTAGGGGCCGTGATTCAGAAGTTTTCGATCAGTAACTGGTTACTGGTTAGGATATAATCCAATTTTGATGACTCTGCACTAGGGCCCCAATTAGCTTCACTTCCAACGCTCTCATTCACACCTGCATTCCTAGTGGTGTGTAGTGGATTCCTATGGAACTTTTCTTGAGCACACCGAGACCGAAGTTTAAGGGAAAGAACAGTGAGGTCCCCACCCATAGTGATTTGGTCATAGCGCATGTCCCGTATCACCGTGATAAAGCTGTGAAGTAGCTGGTTGGGCTCTGCTCCACAGGGGAGTGATTGACAGATGGCAGCCAATAAACCCTGCGGTTGTCGCATATTGTTTGCTTAAATTATTATTAGTTGCTGGCTGCCTCTGCACCTCTCTTTCCGTTTTCTTCTTTCTTCTCTTCTCGAAGGTATTGCATTGGAGCATTGCAAATGTACAGTGGTGCTGCTTTCTACGTTTGTATCACTTGAGCGTTATTCAGAACCTTGTTAGCACACACGATGAACAACGGGACAAATTCCATTCTGAAATCTGTTTATCATCGCAAAGTTGGTCCGTTGTATTCACTAATACCAAAATAATGCTGTACTTACCCTCTACTGTGGAGTTGTATAAATTTTTCGAACCCTTAATAAATGATCAAATGATAGTGATCGTAAGCTCTGCATCCTGTGTGTCTTACTCTAGCACCTGTGTACCACCTCTCTTCTTACCTGTAACACTTAGAAGCAACAGGCACCACCAGTGAAGGAAGAAGACGAAAATGCCAAGGGAAGGTCTTAATTTCCGGGTGAGGATGTAGGCTATGACGTGTTAAATTTTCCGCGCCTCAGGTTTTCTCGTCTTTCACTGGGTGTAACAGTGGCGGCTAATTTGATATTCAATTTGTCCCTGTTAGGTGATATCGTGTGCAGGTTTGTGTGGTTGAGGTATGGGTTGTTTGCCAGCATATTTGATGAAAACAAATGTAAAATTTGAGTATTCTAACGTTTTTTACTTATTTTGTGCATGTACAAGGCTTGGTTTATCATACACTCGGTTTGTTGGCCTATCGGTTGCTGGCGATGTCAAGGAACCCCTGAGTTCTTTGGCTTTTCTCGATTTTGGGTTATATGTGTAGCATTTTATTGATGGATATTGCCCAGTGATGTATTTCAATATTGCTTTTTCTACGGAATTATATTTAAACAGTTGCGAGACAAATGGATACTAATTGACAACGGCTTTTTAGTTTATTGCAGGTAGGCAATGCGAGTGAGAGCACTGCAGACGTCAGTGGAATTTTTGGTGAAGTAATACTGGGAAGGCGTTTCTTTAGCTGGGAGGAATTTGAGAATTCATTAGTAGAATTTCAAAAAGTGAGGAAGTCATTTAATGCTAACAATATAGTTGTCCTGCACTCACTATGTGCATATTCAAAGCAAAACAACAGGGGACGACAGATTCAAGTACGCTTAAGTTGCTTTTTAATGCACTTTTGGCGTGAGCAGGAGTCGATGATTGCTCGGTCGTGTTGCTTCAAGTATTCATGTTCCAAACGTCTAATAGCAATTTTACGCCTAGTGACGCCATACGCCACGAGGAAAGTGATCGCTGATTATGAAAAGCGACGATGGACTTCTTTTCAGTTTGAAGCTTTTGATTATATCTTCTTGGAAGACAATGGGAGGCAAGTAGAGATGGATCTGCGTGCATACAAATGCACTTGTATGACGTTCCAGACTTGTTGGTGTCCCTGCAGACACTTGTTGGCGCATATCATTATTTACCCTGTAGTATTGTGTGCATAATTCTATTTTTGTTTACTCTTTCACCTTTTGTAGTTAATCATGTGCTGCATAAGTGTCAACGATGGACATGGTCTCGCGACTCGTGTGCATCTCAAAGCGGGAGAAGTAATCGCATAAATGGACCATTTTCCTAATATGTAAACAAACTAATGTTGTATTATAATAAATATGAACTTTTCATATAAATCTTGTTGTCTTTCAATTCATGTGTTCGCTTTGTGAGCTTGGCATGCTAGACCGGCGCTCCCTAGGACTTGAACTCGTTACTATACTTAAGTGTAATTTTGTAGGAACACTATCGACCGATATACGTGGTGAATTATAAGTAGTTTAGTGGACCTTAAGTCTCTGTCTACAGTTACGTGAAAACGTCTCATAGTCCTATGCAAGTCTGTAGGGAACAATGACAACAATAGGTAGAACTTAGGCACTACATTGCAGTTCCAGTTCGTATACGGTTAGGTGTACTCCAAATCAGTGTATTACTAATATTTCGATTAAACCGTTATGGCAGTCCCTATGATAACGGGTGTTAACGTATACTGTAAAATTAAGTTTACACATGACGAATGAATAAGTAGGTTGAGTTGTAGCAATCGTAGTAACATTTCGCTTACGTTTAATTATGCAGTCAAATAAATCATCAAGTATCATTGATAAGTCTGACATCTGCATCGTCATGCGAAAAAACTTTGTTTCACTCAGATAGAATAGGAAAAGTATTGTAAGCAGGATGCTGAATGTATATAATGAAAAAAATAAGCAAATGTCTTCACACAATTGTTTTTCGTAATTATTTCGCCCATGTTGAATTGCTGTGACCAAGTTGACTGACATTACCGGATATCTGTAAATAAGTGAACAAAGTGTATGTTTTTAAATCGCTGAAGTAAGGAAGAAGTAATATTAAAGTTAAACGCTTTAAATTTGCATATCTTTGCTGAAAAAGGTTCATTTTCCTTTTTCATTCTTTGGTGATGACAGCATTCTTCTGCATTTTTTAATGTCACACAGAGATTGTTCGTCTCATACAGTATAGCAGCAAGCAAATAATAAGTGTTAGCTTGTAAACCATTCGCAATGAACACTGTACAGAAAACTTCATCACATCTTCATTTTAACCAACTTTTCCTTCACGCACAGAAGCATGCAGTCACTACATACCCTCAAGCATTGCAACCTGAACATCACAAAATCCCTACAGATAACTTCTTTCATAATAAATCATTTAAACATATGAGCCATAAGTGCATCTTCCATATCTTTCATAGCCACAAGTAATTCATTAAGGATCTCAGAATATCTTAGTGATCTGAACAATTGTTAAGACTGGGATAACTTATGTAACAGGTGCAGTAGTTGCAGGACACGCCTACTAGCTACTAATCGACAGAAATTTGATGCCAATTTTAAGTAGTCTGACATTTCAAGAGGACCAGATACACTATTCTTCGTGACACAATGCACACTGATATAAACATAATCTGATGCAATTTTCGACAATGAACAATTAAGGCCTTCCGACATTCCAAGTGCAAATCTCAATTAAACTAGTAGCATATCTTCGCCTAAGCAATTTTAAATGGGAAATTCATCTAAGTAGATATAATCACCAGGAAATGCAGCAGCCTGTCTCATTCATCGCATGATCTCTTCCATGTGCTATGGAACATTTCAGTCATCACAGATGATAAAATAAGTGTCTAAAATCCTCAAAACACACATCTAACTTATGTCTGTAGGCTATTTCTCTTTCAAATGCACGATTCTCATAGAATAACTGGGATGACAACAGCCATTGCCTGCAGTCAATTTACATCCTTAAGATCCAAAACAACTCACAAAAAACAATGCCTCAGTGCTCTAAAACGCAAATAATAGTCTTCTTATGCAATTGGATTATGCAATTGATAATTCGTCTAGGCTATCATGAAAATTTTACGCATTACTACGAACACAATACAGAAAAATGTTGCTTTTTTCACTACAAAAGCCTAAAACTAGTCAAATAAAATCTATTTTTACAAAACTGAGCAATTAGTACGTCTCTATAGGCGTGAACGCGACAACCCATACAATGCGCGAAAACACATCGTCATAGAACATAGCCTCACTCTATTTCCAGCACGCGGGGTTTGAATTACGCGGGTACAAGCTAATTATCGTCCTTTATAACAAGGTTTGACATACGGTCTTCTTCTTGCTCTGGCACGTCCACGCCCGCGTTCCTTTCTGAAAAAGAGAAAATAGAAAACTCATTTAGTGGCATAATGCTAGTTTTTATAGCATTACATACCTTCCATTAACGCAACATTTCGTAATTCCCTCATGAATTTGACTAACTATAAGTGTACTATAGATTATAATTTAGACTTGAACCAATATATTGTAATCTATTCTGATAAAGTTCCTGGAGGTTTTTTCCATCTTTCCAATTTTTAATATCATAAAACAGTGTTTCATTTCAAATTGCGCTTGTCAAATATGATCATGCCTGTACAAACGGTATGTCAGTCATGTAAATGTTTAATTTATGTGAAATATATATACAAATACTTGACGTGGCCTACAGTGAAATGGCATCATATAAAGTCTGTTCGTTTAGCAAGTGGTGGGTTCGCTGCTCCTATGCATCTAAGCTGCTCCTCAAAGTATGGGGCATATCCTCCCCCTTCCCTATCACCCCTGCTTCTCCTAACCACAGTCATATCTTTTTTGGCAGTAGCAGTGATTAGCCACACTTCTGTCAGGACTATTACCTTGAAGCATAGGTGTGATCGGAGGTTTTTGAGTTCGTCTAATTTTCCTCTCAGCCCTCAAAAGCTGCGATTTGGGCAACGCACGGTGAGTCTTGCCGCCTAACCGTGTTGTGGGATGGTTGGCGTTGTGTAGGCTGCAGGTGGTTGAGAATTTAATGTTGAAACTAACTGGCCGATTCCAATGGAACGGTCTTGGTGTCATTTTTTCCTCAGACCTAGTTAGGACACCTGGTTGACACTAGCTGTCATTGCAAGTGCTGTACCTCCTTAGTGTCTCAGAGGGATGGGGACGTATTGTAGCCTCAGTCTACCGGGCCTGAGGCCGGCTTTCACAAAATCGGATATGCTCAAATGTACATTTTGTCTCATGTCACTACTGAGGCACTATGGCCAACTGCTCCTGGAATTTGAATTTGACAGCTACTTGCTTTGATGAACTAATCAACGAGTGCCGAGTGGGACGCGGTAGTCCACAAATCGAGGATACCCCAGTAGCACCAAGGGTTATCTGAGATAATACCCATCTCCATTGTCGTACATCAGGCATTTTTTCCCACAATCAGTGCCAGTTTCAAATTCGGAACACCGTTTTTTACCACAGAGATGGAGAGCACTAGTCCTGGTGACTCCTTAGCAAACTGCCCGTCCGCTCATAACCCATCACGTTATATACTTACCCTGTCTGCAGCTAGTGCTTGTGACATCGATAATACACTTCAGCCTCTTCAGTGGAGCTCAGTGTCACCCTTAACGGGGGTGGTTTACCACTGTGGTGCCCGCACACGCCTGTAGGGTCTACACAGCCTTACAGACTTGATGTCGAGCACCAGTTCGCTGTACGAATTGGACCACTGTCCCCGATCAGACAGTGCCTTTTTTCTAGCAGACTGCCACTTCACACTAGCACGTTAAACAAGAATGAACGGTTTGACAAACTGATGTCAGGCTCACGTTTAGTCCTTGGCCGCTTTTCACCTCTTAAAACGTCAGTCACCTCAGTAAGCTTCAAGGTTTGATCATTCAGTGTCACACTGATGTGCTTGCCAGTGGATGGAAGTTGTTCTTTGGCAATTCTGGAGTTCTCTGTTTCCCCTACCATCATGTTAACAGGGTTAATAATAGTAGAATGTTTACTGGATGTGACTTTTGCTTCCTTCGGTTTCTGAGGATTGATAGTTTTATAGTTTTAAGTATTAAGTGGGTTCAAATACAGTAAATAAGTCTTTCCACTCTCCCATTATATCTGTGTTGAACCTATCATTCGCATTACTTTTCATTGTTTACTCTACGAAATTATGATTGCTTCGATTGCTGGTGATAGTAATAAACGTTTATGTAACAAAAAGTGGTGGTATTGTTCAAAACGTACAGGTTTTATTAAATGCGATCTACACACAAAGTGTGAATAGAGTTATTTGCATGGTCGTGGAAGAACAACCACAACGCCAGTAAAAAATCCGCTGAATAATTAATGCCAGTCTAGTATATGTAATAATAATATATTATATATTTATTCCTATCTATGCAGGAAACACCAGTTGTACAGGCGTGGATAAGTATTATTTACATTACATATATTTGATTTATAGTGAAATTACATGGTTATTATCCTCTCTGACATCAGTTAGTGAGTACAATCTGATAGCTAATCATTCAATGGAGCACATTAAGAAATATAGAAATACTGTCTTCGCATTAACAAAAAACTTAAGTATGTGTTAGATGGATTACAAATATTTGGGAAAAAATAAAGCTTGAAGTCAATTTCTCCATATAACTTTGATGTGTGCGGCATTGTTTCTTGTTCTTGATTTATATTTAAATTGGGTAATAATTTGAAATGAACGATTTATTTGCATGATTTTGTCAGCATTTTTATCGTAAGTAACATCAGATGTGAATTGTACTGGACGCCGATGAATATTGGTTATTGTCAGACAGATTTGTTTTACTGCACCCACATCAGCCAGAGCCCGCCATTTGTCACCGAATGGTTGGTCAGTAAGAGTAAGGTGATTAAGACGTATTTCTTGAAGTAAATTAATGTGTGAGTAGAGAGCAATAAATTATCATATAAATAATATGCAAAGTTTTAATAAGCTGTGCAAGTATTAGTCATAGCAGTAATAAAAAACCTCAGTTTTCATGTACAGATTGTCAAATTTATTTTGTACGAACACAGTTGTCTTATATATGTACATGTTTTAAAAAGCACTTCACAAGCTGTCGATCGTCACAGTTCCTCACAAACAATAAATATCTCAGTTTAGAGACTGTTTTTATGTTTTTTATACCCTTTCATCCTTAATAACCGTAGGTGACGTACCAGGTTAAACAACATACAAATGAACATTCTGATGTACACTACAGCTTTTTAACAGTTATGTGGTTAATTCCATTTAATATGGGGCCCGTTTTATTACTCACCATCGAAGTATACTTTCACTATGTAATTGGACTTTGATTTGTTTATCACTCTAAAGATTGCGTGTTATTAACTGATACATTGTACTAGCTCAACTTTTGAATTTTGATTACGGCGATAATACACATGCGTACTCCTCAAGTGCCTTTTGATTTATGTTGTGGATGTCGGGTAATCACAACGTTAAGTCGCAATAATAAACGCGAAGAAGTATTAGGATATACGTGTACTCTAATTAATAAAATTTGCTTTATTCCAAAACAGTACTTGTGATACAGAATGGAATTCTCAGCATTTTTACTACAGTATTGCATCCAGTTAGTAAATTATCAATAAATAAAATTCTACATAGATTAAGGAAATCTCAGTTCATTATTACAACAACACATTGGCATGTCGGTAGCAAAGGTAAAGCTGAATAGTGTTTGGAGGTGTTAGAAAAGTGGGAGCTGTCATATTTACTGGCGTAAGCGAGAGAAAGAAACAAAGCAGCACATAACGGAAAAAAGAGAGAAAAGGAAAAAATAGAAAGAAAATGTTGTACCTATAAATGTTATGAGTTGAAAAGACGAGATCCAGTGATTCTACAGACTATTTAATGAATTATAGGTGTCACGCCTAATGCTTTCTTTATCACACAGAACACGAGCTAAGTTGGGTATGGTTGAGTTTTTGTGCTTGCTAGTGCGAGCATATAGTTTTCTATATAGGCTTCTGGTCCTGCTTGATGAGATACAAGGGGAGAGATGTGAATGAAGAGGCTGGTATGAGTTAGATAAAATGGATTTAGCCCATTTTTCACATGAGTCCATGTGTCTGTCAACCAGAATATTAACAAGCTGTTTAAGTGGCACGTTGCTTACCCTGCTGAAAACCTTTAACATCCTGCGTAATAAGGTATAGTCTTTCTTCAGTAGCCCGGAAAAAAGGAGGTAACGATAGAGAATAATAGGCAGAATGCGAGAGTTAACGAATTGTAGGAGTAAGGGTTGGGTTACACCAGAATGTCTTAACTTCTTGATATAGAAGGTAAGACGGAATATTTTCTTAGAAATCGTCAAGATATGAGACGACGAGGAAAGATTAGCAGATAGAATGACGCCTAGGTATTTAATTTCCGACTTGGTTTCTATTTCAGTGCCATCTATGCTGCATACCTCGTGAGAGCTAACCAGTTTGTTCAGGTCAGACATATGTCTGGAGGTGAAATTGACTGTTTGGCATTTGGAGGGTTTTAAGGTAAGACCGTTTTCCTCGGACCACTGGCTGATTTCTGATAGAAAGCCGTTTAGTTTAGAGCAGTCACTTTGACATTTGACAGGCAAAAATACAGTCAGGTCGTCAGCATATTTGACAAAATTAATGTCATTTGAAGATGGTGAGTCATGTAGAAAGAAAGAAAAGAGAAGTGAGGAGAGTACCTTGAGGGACACCAGCTTCAGTGATCACAGCAGAGGAGAATTTACCTTGGCATATGGTGTACTGCATTCTGTTGGAGAAGTAGGAATGCAACCTGTTAGTGACCCAGGACTCAGTTTTTGTCATAGAGAGCCTATTTAGCTAGAGACATCTAGGTACAGAGTCGAAAGCAGAAGTGAAGTCGAGAAACGTGCAGTGGACGTATTTGGCACCTTTATCCAATGATGAAACGATAATGTTGTATAAGACGGCTGCAGCGTCTAAAGTGCTCCTACACTGTCAATAGACAAACTGTTTGGGGGGCTTCAAAGCTTTTAAGGGAGGGTTCAAGTTTAAGAAGTACTAGTTTTTCAATAAGCTTTAGAGCCGGGAAGTGAGTGCAATGGGTCTGAACTTTACGTTCTTGTTAATGCCAGGTTTGGGGACAGGGACTATTTTATAGTGTCTTTCCATGCAACAAGTACAACCTTTTCGGAGAAAGAAGCATTTATGATGTTAGTTAAGGGAGAACATAAAGCGTCTGCACATTGTTTTAGAACATACGCAGGTATACCATCAGGGCCAAGGCTACGTGAGGGCTTAAGTGTTTTAAGACATTCTGAACATCGAGAGCATTAAAGTCATGAAATTTATCAGCTAACTGATTAGTAACATTAGAAGTAGTTATAGTAGAAGGAGAGCGTATAAAAGACTGATTAAGAGCATTAACATCATAAGAGGGAAAAGCATTACATCGCTTACTATTGTCAGTAATTTCATTAAAATATTTCCACATGCTGATAGGAGATTTGTATGATAGAAGTGTATCGTTATAGATAGCATCAAGATTTTTGATTTCAGATTTGATTTGAGAATTAATCTTTTTAAGTCATATAACATATATAATATATATTTCCTATCAATGTAGGACACACCAGTTGTACAGGCATGGATAAGTAAGTCCTAACTTATTTTTGGATTTAAATAATGTTTCCTTTCGCCTACGAAGTTGTTTGAGACAAGGAAACGAGAAGCGGTCGAGGCGTTTGAATAGTGTTTGTTTGGGACAGCATATATCAAGGCAGAACTTAAGATAATCCGTTAAATTGGCAATTGTGTCATCTAATGTACTTTCATAGAATAAATCCCAATTAGCATTTATTAACATGCACCTTATATTGAGTAAGTTGTCAGATGAGTAGCATCTTTGTTGTGCTTTCATAGACAGATGCGAGAAGACTTAAATATGAGTTTTGCTGTATATTTTTGGTAAAACGCGAAAAATATAGTGGTCCGAGTTAAATATCGGTACACGTTTACGTGTTTCATACACTCCTTTGTCATTAGTAAAAACTAAATCGAGTGTTTTGTCAAGTCGAGTGGGAAATTTGACAATGTTTGTATGACCAAGTGCTTCAAGGAAGGGAAAATCTGAGGAGTTGAAATCACCAGTAATAACAGATAGGGAGTTGTCGAAGTTGGCAGCGAAAAACATGGTGAATTCGTCAGAAAAATTTGAAAGATCAGATAGTGAGCAACTGGGAGAAATGTACATGTTTGTAACAAAGATATGTTTATATTTGGGGAGATGTTTGGAACGACATTTGACAGTAATATAGTCTATGAAATCATTTGAGAATGAGAAGCAAACATTATTTGGAATAGAACATTTGCAGTGAATAAAAGTTGCAATGCCGCCACCAGTTTTCTTATTACAGCATTTACAGTCTTGTCTAAATATGATGAAGTCCTTTAGTGGGATGAGATTGTCATCATGCAGTTCATGTCACCACGTTTCTTGTAATGTGATTATGGCAGTATTATGATAAGTGTCAGTGGAAATCAGAGACTGTATGTACATTATCTTGTTAGGAAGAGAGAGGCAGTTAGTGTTCATTATGACAGGGACCGTAGTTAGGTGTATTGATGTACGTTTGAGAGCTCTCTACCAACCACTACGGTGCTTCCTCCTTAATTTCTTGGGAATATGAAAGTCATTAGGTCGTAAATGATTAATAAAGTTACGAGAGTAAATGATCCTGTTAGAATTCATATTTAGGTGATAAATAAATGTGAGTAAACGGTAGATTGTAATATAATATAATAATATATAATAATATAATGTAATAATATTGTAATAGCTGGCCCAAAAATTCGAAGAGGTCGCCAAAGAATCAAATATAGAGCACCGCAACAAGTTCACCGTATCCCTTCCGACAGGTAGACGGCAAATAGTGTATCCCAGTTTGAACATCTATCCTGTCTATTGCTGCACCTCTGCTTAAGCCGTCAAGATTAGAGGTATCAATTTATTTTGAGAGGAATCTGTGGTGTGCACCAGGATCGTGTCACTGCTAGGACTTGCACTGATAATCCTTCATATATGCCTTCAACTATGTGAAACAAGAGGTATTAAGAGAACAGTAGGGGAATCCAGAGAGTGAGTAATTAAAATCAACAAAGCAGGCAGGGAAAATTGCAGGTAGGACAAGTAAAAAGGACTGGAAATTCCTAATAGAGGTGACATGAAGCTAAAATAAAGGGTTGGATAGAACATGGAACATTGTAGTTTATTACAGACTCACAAAAACGCACTGCTTTGCCCTCTGAATGTTTTTCACTTCCAGATAACCTTGTCTTGAAGTCTACGCCTTATGCGTCAGTGGTCTTGTCAGTCCTCAGGGAATAGCCTAGTGAACCAATCCTCTGAGAAATAGGCCTGGCCGTATCTTTATTACTGTCTCCTTATGGAACCCTTTTCCTCGGTTAATGCGCGGGCTAACATAGTATCCTTCTCGCAGTATATTTCTGTTTGAGGGGTCTAAGACGTGCATTAAATTACTGGGCTTTGTTACATGGCCCTTAGTTCTGCAACAAGTTAAGCTTTCGAAACCGATAGTTGTATAATAGGCATTTCGAAAGGATAATAGTACTGACTTCATTTAATGGACAAATATTTGAGTTTAACACACATTTAAACTAGCTGAAATAGTGATTGTTGAACGTTACTTTAACGTGAAAGAAAACGCCAAGGGGATCTACTCAGTTTTACCGGCGTTTTGTCAAATGTGGCAGACTTGTTATTTGAGAGGTCAGGACTTCATTATTTAGATGCTCATTAACTTTTTCTCGAGCATTATTGTCAAATGCAATGTAAACTTCATCAGTACTGACACCATTTGTCTCAGTTATTCTCTTTGTTGTAGTGACTTCGTCATATCGGTCTAGATCTCCAAAAAAACCATTAAGTGATCAAAGTGGTCCTTTAAAATCACTTCTACTGACAAAGGCGTAAGAGAACACCATCATATGTAGTAGAATCTATGACGTTGATCATTATAACCGAGCATTTGGCTCACACATATAAATGTCATCCGACTAACTTACTTATTTTCAACTGTATTATTCTCTAACCCCACCCTTACTTGATTTTAAACACCACTCATTAACACTGTTTCTAACCTGACCTCATCTGAATTCTACTCACTTAATCAGTTCTATCTTATTTTCCATCTTAACGTTTGTTTCCAAGCCAAAAATTACTTATATTACATAATTATCTAAACTTTATAAATCTAATGTACACACACAGACAAAATTGTATAAATATGCGATTGTACAGCTAAGTGAATGAATTCGCCGAAAAGAGTCTCTTCGCTGAACGCCTTCTTTTCTTTTATATGACTGAATGGGGATTTTCAAGTTACATATAATGTGTATATAATAGGTTATCTAAGAAGTATTCCGATCATCTGGAGCGAAATCTGTTCCAGAAATCATTACATGTTCCCCTGTTCAATAAAGTAATGTAGGCTATGTTCAACACAAAAATGTAGTTACTGAGAGGTAGTTTTTGACTACGAATTTCAAAAGGGCGAGACAAGTAACCAAGTACGAACTATAACTCCTTCATGAATTTTAAGGCTTTTTACAGTCAAATGATGAATTCTCTTTCGTTTGTCCGTCTAGGTTTCCTCACTTCGCCTTTCTTTTGCTGTACTTTTTAAAAGAGCGTTCAAGCTATACGAGTGCTTCATCTGCGTTAATAATCAGCAATTTGAGTAACTATTTTAACAGAGGAGTTGAATACTAAATCAACTCATCACCGCATCGCTTGACATCTTACTTCGTGTTACAGTTCAAATTTGTCAAAAGACAATAGCTGCTATCGGAACATAGCTGAGGTAAATAAGGATGCGACTGTTTATCATCACAAGGCATACTTAGCTAAAGCACTGACGAACTCGTAGATAAGGGGCGGTTGAAAGGGCACAATGATTGCTTGCCTTTGTGATTGGCTTTGTGATTGCCACATGGAAGGACGTCGCCATATGGTACCAAGTCGAATCATTTAGTCTCACAAGACGATCACGACGTGCAAAGCCTGGAGATATATCTGTTCCAATGTGATGGACGACATCATTCTGCAGCAGTATTTTTCGAAAGGGCGGTAGATTTGAAAAATTGTTTTGCAGAATATTTGTACGGAGATGTTTCTATGCGTGTTGCTATCATTTCCGCAGTTGCTTAGCAGCTCACTGTATGGGCAATGCAGGCCGTTTGACTGATTCTGTTAGTTTGTGGCCCATATTGCAAGTTGGTATTCTACAGGGTACCGAAATGTCGCTGCTCTATGTAAGTGGTGGGATGTCAGTAAGATAATATATATTTTCCTATCAATGTAGGACACACCAGTTGTACAGGCATGGATAAGTATTATTTAAATTACATGAATTTGATTTATAGTGAAATTACATGGTTGCTGTCCTCTCTGATATCAGTTAGTGAGCACATTCTGATAGTTAGTCGTTCAATGGAGCACATAAAGAAATATAGAAATATTGTCTTCGCATTAACAAAAAAAACCCAAGTACGTGTCGGATAAATTACAAATATTTGGGAAAAAAATAAAGCTTGAAGTCAATTCCTCCATATAACTTTGTTGTGTGCGGCATCGTATCTTGTTTTATGTTCAAATTGTGTATTAATTTAAAATGAGTGATTTATTTTTATGATTTTGACATCACTTAAATTGCAAGTAATACCAGATGTGAATTCAACTGAATGTAGATTAATATTGGTCATTGTCAAGCAGATTTGTTTTACTGCACTCAAGTCACCCATAGCCCGCTATTTGTCACAGCATGGTTGCTCCGTACGAGTAAGTTGATAAACGCGTAGAAAGCTATATAAAAACCATTTTAGATCGTTGACAGTGCTTGTATAAGATGCTGTACAGCGTCTTGTTATGGTGACAGTGGATTTCATCAAGGATGCTGAGCCATTACTAGCCAAACCTTGAGGGATGATATATGAGTAAGTGACTTCAATTGTTTCTCAGCTTCATTCGGAATGTAGATCAATGCAACTTGTACTACAAAGTAAATACAACAGAAATGTACCAGAGGACAAAGAAAAACCAGGTCGAGTCTAAAACATTTGATTATATTCGTTGTACATTGTAATTTGATGAACAAAAATTTGTTTCTACTATGTCTTTTTATGCATTTATGCTACTAGTTTATTTATAGTCTTTAGGGAAGTAAGGGTATTTAAGCGCGTTTAGGTACTGTAGTAGACTAATAGTTGATTCGTTCTAGGAATAAATAGTTTATTTATATAGTCGGTAGAGTGAAATAGTCTTTTTATGCATTTATGCTACTAGTTTATTTATAGTCTTTAGGGAAGTAAGGGTATTTAAGCGCGTTTAGGTACTGTAGTAGACTAATAGTTGATTCGTTCTAGGAATAAATAGTTTATTTATATAGTCGGTAGAGTGAAATAGTCTTTTTATGCATTTATGCTACTAGTTTATTTATAGTCTTTAGGGAAGTAAGGGTATTTAAGCGCGTTTAGGTACTGTAGTAGACTAATAGTTGATTCGTTCTAGGAATAAATAGTTTATTTATATAGTCGGTAGAGTGAAATAGTCTTTCTATGCATTTGTGCTACTAGTTTATTTATAGTCTTTAGGGAAGTAAGGGTATTTAAGCGCGTTTAGGTACTGTAGTAGACTAATAGTTGATTCGTTCTAGGAATAAATAGTTTATTTATATAGTCAGTAGAGTGAAATAGTGTGTACAGAGAGCGTTTGAAACTTAAAGCTGTATTACAGTTCCTGATATCTAGGGGCAGATTGTTCCATATTTTAGAATACATGACTGTGAAGAAGTTTTCGCGGAGTGTTGACTTAAAGGCTTTTATTGTCACTGTGCAATTTTGGTTACGCAGATCGTAAGAGCCTTCTTGCGCGAATTGTATGTCCTTAATGTCTGAGAATGATATTTTGTGTAGGACCTTATAGAAGAATACTAGGTTTATAATTAGTCGTCTTGTCCAGAGTGGGTCAAGTTGTAGAATCTTGCAACGTGAGATATAGTCTTTCTTACATTCGTAGCCTAGTAGTTTCGAGGTAAAATATCGTTGGATACTTTCAATTCTTAGCTTTTCACGTGTGTGAGTGCTGCTAATAATAAATGGACAGTATTCTAGTAGTGGCCTCACACAGGTTTTGTACAGAATGAGCTTTGCTTCATTGTCGTGAAAGTTCCTGAGTATGCATCCTAAGAGCATTCTCGACTTTTGAGTCTGTGATGCCACTTGCTCAGAGAATGTTAGGTTACTCGAGTACCTCAGACCTAGGTCAACGACACTTTGGAGTTTCGTTAGGTTAGCCGATTGAAGCGTTAACTTTATGTCGATTGAGGGTGCACCGAAGCAGATCCAGCCACATTTTTTAAGGTTGAATTGGAGGTTCCATAAAGACGACCAAGCAGTCACTTTATCTAGTTCTTCTTGTACAACATTCTGGAAGTACCCTAGGTCATCAGGTTGGAATGTATAAGCTACTTTGAGGTCATCTGCAAAGATGAATGGTTTACCATGAGTAAAGCAAGCGCATATGTCGTTAATATATAGGGTAAATAGAAGGGGTCCAATGACACTACCTTGTACTACACCAGAGGTGATTTGGCTAGGTTTCGAAGTTATAGATCCGAGTTTAACTATTTGGGACCTATTGTTAAGGAATGATTTAAGCCATCCTAATAGCGGGTCACTTATTCCTAAGGATTTCAGCTTGTGCACTAGTAGTAAATGGTCGACACGGTCAAATGCCTTTGAGATGTCAAAGTAGATGACAAGTACTAGTTGTCGCCTGTCACGACTGCTGGTCACAAAGTTAAAGAAGTCTAAGTGGCATGTTAAACAAGATCTGGATTTTAGGAATCCATGTTGGTTCGGGCTTATAATATTGCAACTAAGCATATGCTTCATTAGGTTTTCTTTAACTAGTCTCTCCATAATTCTAGAAGCTATAGGTGTGATATTAATTGGCCTGTAGTTACTGACGTCTGTTTTCGAGCCAGATTTGTGTTTAGGCATAATAAACGTTGTTTTCCATACATCAGGGTAAGTTTGGGTTTCTAAGGACATTGTGAATATTTTAAGCAGGAGTAAGGGAATGTCAGGGCCACCATATTTATAAAAATAGGATGATATGCCGTCAGTACCGAAACCTTTTGAGCATTTTAGGGTTCTTATAGTTTGTTTAATGTTAGTATAGTTAAATTCAATAGTGCTAATTAAGTTTGGTGTGTGTGGAGATGGAGTTTGTGCCACATTAGTAGCAGGGTGTATATTGAGTAACTGGACTGTGGGCTTAAGGTAGTTACCTGCAAAGGTTGAGTTGAATAATTCACACATGTCTGCGGAATTAGTACATAGCCTACCTTTGTCTATGAGGAGAGAAATGCTGTGTTTTTTGCGATTCATTCGCTTCTTTAAGATTTCCGTGAGTGCATACTCTCTAGCAGGACTGGCTACTGCGATGCGTTCTTCGTTTCTCATACGGAAATTTCGAGCTTGTGAGATGGAACTAAGGGTGTTAAGTATTAAACCTAGTGTGCCAAAGTCGTGGTGTTTGAAGTAACTTGTTGAGAGTTTCTTCAGTTTCATACGATCCTTTGGTTTTATGAATGACTTCCTATGTGGGGACAGCTCAAGTGTTTGCAGTGGAATGACAGCATCTAAGCATGTGTTCGAGTTATGGTAGAAGATGCTCAGGGCTCTCGAGAGGTCATCAGTAGTGAAGTATTCGCTCCATTCGGAGGATCTTAGCACTGATTCTACTAAGGTCCAGTTTGCCTTACTATAGTTCCTATATAGTACTTGTTGTGAAGTGGAGGTATGAGCTGCATTGCTATTCAGTGGAAGTGGCAGAGCACACATTACTGTTTTGTGGTCACTACCTGAAAACTTAGAACCCACTAAGATTGAGAGGGGGCTTATATCGTGACAGAATATTAAGTCTAGTACATTGTCACCTCTTGTAGGGATAGTGACAGTTTGTTTCCAGCCGAAGATGTCCAGTGTCCCTAAGAGCTTGTCGTATTTAGTTGGCCCTTTTAATAAGTCCCAGTTGATTTCGGGTAGGTTGAAGTCTCCACATATGATCTTATGCTCGTATGGAAGAGTGGATACTTGCTCCAGTACATTTATAAGTTGTGTCTCGTAATCACTAAAGGTGCCAGGTGCTCTGTAGATACATCCTATTAGTAGTGTAGCACTTTTGAAGTGTACGTTGACCCACAGGGTGTCGTGCATGTCATTGAGTTCCTTATTTTCTAGCTGTAATACAGTAAGTGTGTTCAGGAAGTACATTAGACAGCCTCCTCCCTTACCACTCTTCCTGTCACAGCGAAAGTGTATGTACCCTTCGATGCTTATCTCTTCGTCTGGTATATTGGAGTGACACCAGGATTCAGTAATAATAATTATTGGGGGTTTGTATACCAGCGTGTGTGCCCTGAGCATCGGTAGTTTTTTAAGGATAGATCTAGCATTAATAAGTATTAAGTAGAGTTGAGATTTGAAGTAGTGTTTGAAGTGTTTAAGCTCGTCAATAAGGTTGAAGTGTGGATCGGCATCCGCTGTTTCCGCGTGGCATATCAACCCTGTGTTGCAACCAGTTTGTCCACCTATGTCTGTCAAGTTACTATCCATCTTTTTTAGTGGGTAATAGGTTTGATTATTAGATAAACTATACAATGACGTGGTTCTAGGCTTGGGTAGGTTGGAGACTTGGGTTGAGGTTTTCATTTGGCTTATGCTTGTGCAGTCTTTGGGTGTGACTAATAGTTCCGTGTGTACTAGCCCATGTCTGTTTTCTTCCCGGTAGGGGGCCGACGTTAGTGGTACGGGTTCAGAAGGGTTAACATCCCCACCAGCTGTTTGGTTAGCGCTGACAGGGATGTGTTGGATAAAAAATCATTGGTACCTTGTGATACCCATGACTTGTTAATCTGCCTACTGTGTGTGGACATTCCAAGAGACCTTACATGGGTGTCGTTATGTGCGTAGCTGCACTGTGGTTTGTTTCCCAGAAGGCTTGTTCCGTATAATCTGCCAAAGTTAGTTTGTATGTCATGCCTGGTGGCTGAGTTCCGAGTGTTGTCACTTTTACTACTTTGCGTGATAGCGTCACTACACCAGCTACCAGTGTGACTTGGCACAGTATGCAAGTGGGTTGTGTCGTTGTTGTCCTTGGGCTCTATGTCCTTATTTTTGTTTTTAGTTTGGTTGCTAGCATGGTTTTGAATATTATTTACCTTAAAGCGTGAGATATTCTTGGGAGTCTGAATATGTTGGGGAATCTTCGCAACAAGTGGCGTATTTCGGCCTGTTTTGTTACCGAGTTCCATTTGCGTTGTCACGTTTTGGTTAGGAGAGGATGTTGTCAGCTTACAAGAGGGATTGATTACCATCTTATGGCTGTCCATAGACATATCTAGATCCACCGTAGAGGGAGGAGAGGTTACTTTAGGAGTAAGACTATAGCTCACAAGTCTTTCGTTTGGTTTGATTTTCTCTGGAGCTATTTTTACGGGATTAGAGAGGGGGGAAGCTATGAGTTCTACCGTGTTGGTAGTGTGTATATCTATTTTAGTGGCTTGAGGTGTCCTGCCATTTGGTTTATTAAGGTGATTGTAAGCACGCCTTTCAATCACTGTCTTATCTGCTACAACTTTTACCTGTTTGTAGCTTGTGTCCTGTAATAGGATACGTTGTGTGTTGATGAATTTTTTAGCCTCTGTCTGCGTTTCGAACTGAAGGCGTATAGGACAGCAGTGGTCGTGCTGACTCTTCTTCAGTCTGTGACATTTTGTTTGGGAGTTAGGCATTTTCGCCGCCCTAAGTAAGATGCTTTGAACCTTTTTCAACCCCTCATTATCCGGTATATTGTAGATAATCACACTTAGTTTAGTATCAAGTCTTTTGATAACCTCTGTTGTGATGAAGTTTATCAAGGTGTCTATCTTAGATACTGATTCTGTGTCAAGTTCGCCAGGGTTTATGGTCTTAGTCAAGATGTTCAGAGGGGCAAGTTCACAGACCTGTGATTTTATATCACCAACCTGTGTTGATAGTTCAGATAAGTTGGCCAAATTTTCTGAAAATCCTGCATTCATATCTTTTCTACACCTTATGTCCCGCATCTCAGTCTTCAGTTCTTCTATAGACAGTTTTAGTCGTTCTATTTCTGAAGTAAGTTTTGGAGCTGGACTTGGAATCTGAAGTTTTGTGACACGTACATAGGGTGAAGTGAAGAGGTTTATGTCAGGACCAAGTGCTGAGTTTGTAGAAGCGTTGCTACTGCTGTTTGTCAGCAAGTTTTCGCCCTCAGTTTCAGCCACAGTAGATGGTAGTGAACCGGCAGCTCGACGCTTGCGGCGTATTGGCAAGCTGTGTGCCTCATTTCCATACTTTGTGGGAGTTGTGCTGCTCGTCGTTGCGAGCATATTTATACTATTAGTAATCACGTTGACAGGTGACTGAGTTCGTGGCTTTTTTGTATGACTAACCATAACTAATTAGTGAAAGAGTTATTGGTTAAATTTATGGAACTGGAGAAACACTTGTGCGAGTCTCACAGTTAAAATAGAAATATATAGCGAATCAAGCTAAAATGTAACGCAAACGTTGAACGTACCGTACATCGTGTGCGGACTAAAATTCGAAGTCGCCTTTATATCCATAGATGAAATCGCTGGGGTGAGTGGCTGTCTGATGCAGTAATTCTGGATCTGACTATACACCATCGAGACCAGATAAGGGAAACAAGCTAACTTCCGTGAAATCAGCAATAATTCGTCAACATTTTTGTCACATAAACTGATCAAACTGCAGCTGGGATGTTAGTTGTCAACGACGAAATTCGTCACATGAACGGTGGTTGCGTTTTCACAAAATATCTTTGGTTAACCTGATCAAATTACGTGGAGGTAGAACACATTTGTTCCTTCCAAAACTCATGGTGGATGCGGAAAAGAAAGCGAGGCAGATTTCAGGTGCAACAGTATACGCCCTCGATATAAGTATAGAACTTGGGCACTGTGGTAGAGTGTAATTCCATTATGGATAAGATTTTATTTTGATAAATCACAGTGTTACACAGTAATATTAACTGATGACGTTTCGAGCAAAAATTATTGCTCATAATCATATCAAGTTACTCACACAAGACACACAAAAAAATTGTGTGAGTAACTTGATATGATTATGAGCAATAATTTGTGCTCGAAACGTCATCAGTTAGTATTACTGTGTAACACTGTGTGATTTATGAAAATAAAATCTTATCCATAATGGAGTATACGCCCTCGCCCTGAAAACCTATAGAAAGGTTGCTTCAGTTCTGAGGAGAAGATTAAAATATACCTCAAGTTGTTTGTTTGTTTCTGATTCACCAATTAGATGAACAAGGAATAGTGAGAATCAACTGATTTATATACTACTGTGGGTAGTTACAGATTGTTTGAGACCATATGGAGAATAGGCAACTGGCAGTAATTGAGTCAAATAATTCATAAGAGCGAGATGAATTGTGTGTGCAGAAGCATTACATAACCGACGAATAAAACTCAGACATTTTTGATAAATCGTGCTCGGTCTTTAAGCAGCACTACGAAATTGAGGCACTCTCCAGCACGTAACACATTTGAAATACAATGTATTAAAAGGTGCGTATGTCATGGAGCTAACTGGCAATTTTACCGAAATTAAAATCCACTCCTAAGCCAGTATAGACGGTTGTAAAGGAAGGATCACGGCCGTAAACAATTCCCCTAAATTATTAAAATACAAAATTGTTCACTCAAAATTGGATGCCGGCCAGCGCTATTTGAATCAACTGGTTAAGTTGTAGTTTTTGGTCAAGTACCTATTCCATTCGGCACTCTGTTGCATTACGTTTGGTCATTCGTGTACATGTAGGGGATCAAGGAAGTTTGTCAAATCAACTGAACCTTAGCTGTTTCTCCGCCAGTGTTCGACTTGTGTATCCGTGTGGATTGAAACGCACAGTGGAAAAGTGGATTTTCAGGAGACAAGAGGTCGGTGGCTGCGTTGTAGTGTGCTTGTGTATTTCTATACTCCTTTCATACCATCACTCATAAGCGAACCTTTGAGTAGCCTCAAGTGATATATTTTTTCTTCACTAGCTAGAGTGGTGAAAAAAACAGCCTGGCGACGAAGTCAGGTGGGCCGGCCTAGAGAGTCAGCAGGCAGTATGATCAGAGCTCAGGCCCAGCAGGTTAGATACCACACAAAAATCATGAGCGTCATTTCTAACGGAAACAGATCGGAGGCGAGCTCAAACTCGTTCAGGCGGCTGGTTTCCCAGAAACGATCCCTAGCTAGCTGTGCAATCATCGTGGTACGGTCCTGACCCCGAGAGATATCTTGTATTTTTGATGACCAATTTAATGTTTTGATTCGCCTTTGGTCAGTACAGGACAAGTACTACAGGAGTCGGGGGATAAAAACTTGCGTCCGTATGCAGCGCACTTTGCGTAAATGTCGACACTCCCAAATACCGAAATGTTTATGAGTTATTTTACAGGTTTAGTTGATATTATCCAGCTTTTTCTAATTAGTATTTAACAATCAGTTCGTCTATATAAATTAATCATTTTCATGATTAACATGTCGTTTTTGAGCGCATCGTAATACCTGACATATTATACAATAAATTCAGCTTGCAATTTTTGTACTTCTTTGAAATGTGAAGCACATTATTGGTATGACAAATTCCATGAAAATGAGCTAGGTTTACTCAGCTGCTACCATAAAATGCCACAAACTGCTAGCAAATGTGGTATATACGGCTATGTAGATACACAGTGAATACGAGACCATCACTGTTACCAGCTACGAGCATCATAATATTGTCTTTCCGGAGATGCAGTTCTAACTTTAAGCAAAATGGCTCAAACTAAGGTCGCTTAAATGAGACATTTTATGTGAATGCTTCGTGTATAGATGTTTCTCCTTGCTATACACCCAATAAATGAATTATTGTCGAACCATATATGCATATATATGGAAAATACACGTTCTAAATAAAATGACAAACCAAATAAAGGAAACATGAACTGTTGGAAATTCACAGACTTCATGCAAACAATAGTCCCAGTTACTCAATACAAAAGCAAGATGAAGCAATTCTCAAATAATTCACCATGAAATGTTTTTATTAATAATAATTATTTTTTCATATAAACATAAATTTACATGAAAATGCATTGAATGTGCAAAGGAGCAGCGAATGTAGAGTCCCAATACGGACAGATGTCAGAATCGTTGAACATCGATGGAAAGTCTAATAACCTCGTCTATTCGAACTAGTTTTATTTTTGCTGGAGATGATAGCCCCTGCTGTCGGTTAAACGTTTGCAGGTTGGTAAAAGAGCAAGTAAAAAATATATTATATTGATGTCAACCTAGACTTTTTTCGGTCTTTCTACATTAACCAACTGCGAGGTAGATTACCTATCCTCTGCATAATTAAGTCCGTTATCTTGTTTTGTCGTCGGCTGAGCAATAAATCTGTGACGTTCCATGTTGTCTTTTATTATCAGTCGCACTGAAGATCGGTTAGTCACTGAGTACCTGACTAGTGTTCTGAGTTTTGGATATTATTCTTTTTACAACAGCAATAATTATCGATACCGTTGCTAATGGCTTATGATCCACTCAATTAAAAACATGTATTCTCACTATTATCTATTGCAGACTCATACAACCTACCAGCAAATTAGCGGCACGCAACTTCCTTAATAGCCCTAGAATACACTAAGCCACTGACAGGTGGGAAGTAAATTCACTGGCAAATACGGCGAATGTATCTAAAATTAATTTGAAAGCTAACTACTTTAGGACTTCGAAGCGGTATTTGGATGGATCCTGCTTCAAATGTCCTACTGTTAGTGACGTTGATAAATACCGTGGAGTAACAGTTCTGTTATTAGAACCTCCATTAAGTGAAAAGAAGGGTGATCCTTTTTCGGACTAATGCTTTTCAATAAACTGAAAATGGTTTATGGTTATCTAACATGTCACTTTTCTTTTTTGAGAATAACTGACGCCAATTTATTTGAACGTTGTGATTACACTTAAGTTGGGATTTTTGGGATTTCTTGTTTCCCCCTTATCACAACAGAATTCCTGGAAGTTGGAGTACAGGTAATATTTGCGCAGACCTTTGGAAATTAGGCACAATAGAAATCAGGGATTTTGAAACTCTAAATGACTAGTTTCTTAAGGCAAATGGTACTATCAAAGCGGCTTAGTTGAGATTAAGGAGTTCACTAGAATGTGTCGAATTTCCCTTTGTACCTTGATGTACTTCTCGGGAGCTGCCACTTGAATTTCTTTGCAAAACTAGCGTAGTCAAATGGCGAATATGTAAGCAATGGGCTCACTGAGTCGGTCTGATGTGAAGTAGAGCGAGGGTGTTCGAATAAAACGCGGTACGTTCAATATTTGCGCTACACTTTAGCGTGGTTCGTTATATAACCTGTCTTTGCTGCGAACCCCACATAAAACGTTTCCCTAGTTCAATACCTGGCACACACTCCGTCAAGTCTGATTTAGCGCCCCATAGTAATCACGCGTTTAAATCTTCTGAAAGGACGTCTAAGTTATCAAATATAACTGAGGTTAGTCAACCTTTCACCTTCCCATATCCTCACCATTTTAATACAACTGATTGCAGCTACTCAACTTTTACTATGGGGTGTCGTAATTGTTAATCGCGACAGATAGATAGACTGTATTATAAACAGCCAATCAATATTATGTGACCTTTTTTGTCGCGATTATTGGCCAATTAATGTAACTCACACCACGTGATGGTGACCTTGGATGTTCTCTTTTGTCTGTCAATCTACTTGTGTATACATGTAATTAATTGACTGTTAATTTTGTCCGTACCCTCAATACTGTTCGGTACGTTTTTGTCCTATTTTTGTAATGACAGTGGATTTGTACATTTTTCTTGGTGTGATTGTATGATTTATTTTATGTTTTAGAAACAGATAAAGTTAAGTCAAGTCATCCTGTTTTTAACTATAGCTAAGCTGAGACTCTGTATCGTCATTACTGAGGAAAGAATAAATCTGTAGGTAAAAAATAATCCTACAGTAATACCGACTTTAGCTATGCCCATATTCCTGGCGTACAGCCCCATGGACCCACTCACCTGAGCTTTCGGCATAGTCTACTTGGAGATCCACACAATCAATGCCAGTACCCCACAAACACGCCCCGCGACATCAAAACCATCTTCACAACTCCCCAACTAGTCAATCTCCTCACCAATTTTTGGCTTTTCCTCACCCGACGATAATGCTATCAATCAACCTAATGTCGAGGAATGTGCTTCCCTACCATCAAATCTGTCCTCTTTAAACGCCCAGGATACCCTAGTTTCCGTATGTCCATTCCCATGCGCTCGTGAATTGAGTGATAAGCCATGGACATCCCCTTTTTTAGCAGGATCTCAAGGAAAACGATGAGGGCCTCACACACCAAGCACTCGATGTACCGGTCAGTCTGTCATCTAATTTTCATTTGAACTTGGCTGAGTCCTTCCATCATCTCATTCACTTCGCTTCAGCCAATACCACTGATCAAAGATCATTTACTCCTCCTTAAAAACACTCGTTCCATCCGCAACGAAATTCCGTACCTACTTTCCTTGATTTCATTTTGTATGCTCTCAGTATTTTTGGTTACCGAGACCTAGTTACCATCTGACTTCAATGACAGACTGTTAAAATCTCCAGGATACACACACTTTAGACATGGCGGGAGAAGGACGTGGTGGTGGTTGCCTTACTTTTGTTAGTAGCAAATTACACGCTGTAGAAGTTGGTGATCTGGATTGCTCACTGACAGATGTAGTATGGGTCACACTGAACACTAACTTAAATACAAGGCTTTTATTGGTACATATACCGCCCGCCCAATTATGATTATGTGAAATTTTCGAACACGTCTCTCCTCTAAATTTTGATTATAAAATTATAGCTGGCGACTTTAACATGCCTGGTATCCACTGGAATAGCCTAAATGTTCCTACAGACCCTGATCGTTTTATAAATATGGTCAAATTCTATGGATGGACACAAAATGTTGATCACCCCACATGTAAATCTAACATCCTGAATCTCATTTTCACACAAAGAATTCTCCCTGTTAGCATTCGAGTTGGGTATTTATTCCCTGGTGGCGACCACAACACGGTCATTTCTACCTTTAACCTAGCAGCAAGTGGGTCAGCTAAAGGCTGTCATTGGACGGTAAAAGTCAGAAACGTTTCTAAGGCTAAGTGGGTAACAACGAATAAAGATTCGTTGCCAAGACTGGGATACATTTTCTCCTAGGCAGATATTGATACTATTCTTGTCAGTTTCTACTCCAACATATCAATTTGCTTCAACTAATCTATCCCTTAGTATGAATCCAAACGTGAATGTGTAACTCAGCTGTATATACCGAATACTAAAATGAACAAGCTAAGAAGACTCCGTAAAACTTATAATAAATCTGATGACTTCTCCTCGCTCATTAGCATCCTCAAAGTAGATGGTGAAATCGGATCAATGCCAATAAGACTTACAAAGAAGAACCTGTTGCCCATAAAAGTACCTGCAAAATTAGCTCTCATTGCAAACTCTTACAAAAAGGACTGCAAAAAAACAAGGTAGCATTCCTTACATTATTCATAATAATGTCGCTGTTCACGACGATGCAGGCATAGCTGAACTCTTTAACAAGCACTTTTCTAGTTCGTATGCGCACTATATTTCTGCAGGCATCGACTTTGACTCTGTAACAGGCAAAACACTCAAGTATATACTTGACTGTTGATGTTATAAAAAGTGCAGTGCATTCATTGAAGTTCTCCAATACCGCTGCACATGACTCAATTCCCTCATCCTTCTTAAAAAAGTGGTGGCTCCGATCACCCTCTTCTTTTGCTTAAAATAATTTCAACATTCTTAGTGGACGGGGTTTATCCTTCCAAATTAAAGAAGATATATATTATCCCTAGATTTGCGCCTGGCTCAAAATATGATGCAAAGAATTACAGGCCGATCAATATAACATCTGTCTTTTCAAGGATACTTCAGAAGATAATCAGCACCATAAACACTGGCTTCTTATGGAGCGAAAACTTCATAACACCTTCTCAGGATGGTTTGATAAAGTCCAGATAATGTGTGACTTGCCACTTGAAACTATTTGATTTTATAACTGAACTTACAGACAAAATATTTTTTGTTCACTTTACGTAAATTGTTCTTAAGAAGGCATTCGACAAAGTACGTCATAGTTTACCCCTGATAAACTAGAGGCCAGCGGTATATCTGGCAACCTCTAACAGTGGTGTAATTCATTTATATGTAGTCAGTCCCAGTCTGTTGAGAATAACGACACATTTTCTACTACCACCTGTATTTCAAGTGGCGTAATTCAAGGTGATGTGGTAGGGCCTCTCTTGTTTCTTATGTACCTAAATGACGTCTGTGATCTTATAAGGCGTGGCAGACCCTTCCTATACGCCGATGAATTAAAGGTGGTTTATCGCAGTACTACATACGAAGTGACATATCTATTTCATAACATTTAATCGGATATTGATAATATTGATACCTGGTGTAAGTCGGGGATGATGTAGATCAACATGAAGAAGTGTAATCTGTTATGGCCAGTTCGGCTTCGTATAGCGCCACACATAATTATATACGACAAGCCAATCACTATCTTTCCTTCTGTACTTGAATTCGGGCTCCGCCACTCTGCATATTTTGAATTCTCTTGCTACGTTACCAACCAAGTTTCTAAAGCTGGAAGATTACCCGGATTTATATTCCATAACTTTCAAAACCAAGGATCTAAAATGCTACTGTACAAAAAATGCGCACGGCTTCTCGTTGAATACTGTCCATTTATCCTAGGCAGAATCTCTGTTAAGAACAGACTAAGGATTGAAAGTGTCCGAAGGAGATTTACGAGTAGAATCTTGAGACTAAGTCAGGAAGTTCCCCGCAATTATCGTTGCACAACCCCTTTGGTTCAGGCGCCAACGACTTAACCCCATTCTCCTATTTAAAATTCTCAATGGAATAGTATACCTTCCCAATAACCTCTACTTTACTTCTTCAACTTGTGAATTACGCAGCAACGAGTCTTCTCTAAGTCATATTCTTTGTCGAACGAAGTCTCGCGGCAACTTCTATACAGTTAATTTTAGTCAAATATGGAATTTCTTTCCAAGGGAAATCAAAACCAGCGCCACAATAAAGCGATTCACCTATCTACCAAACAAATACTTCTTCGAAAACAGTCTTGACACAGTTCACCACACGCTGAAAATTCGTTATATTGCTTTTCCTCCTTTGACTTACGTACCTAAACAGCTCTGTTCACTCAACGCATTAGCGGAAACGGTCAGAATCGTAATACTTATTTAATATAGTCAGCTTTGCGCTAATGCTGTTCTGGGTTCCTTTTTCGTTGATTCATTTATTTCTTTAGCAAGCCTTATCCCACCATCCTTTCGCACAAACCCGGAGTGGAATACACAGCCTAACATACTCACCACGAACGCTGCACCAAGTCTACATGAATTACCCTCGCTGCAAACACATCTCAGTCGCCCGAAAAACTCTGCCAACCCCATTTGTCATACATATATAGTCATTCAACTCCACTTAACGCCGGCAACTGACTGTCAAATTAATCGAATATCATAGCGAATATCCCTGTGTTATGGGTATTTCAGTGTGGTAGGAGTTCTAACTCAAGGTTGAGTAGTAAACAACCTGGATATGACTGGGATCAAAATCTCCTCTGGTGACTAATACCGTGTGTAAATACCATCTACCTCCAAGCAAATCCCAGCCCTACCCAGGATCGTCTAAATAATTAGCTTAACTACACTGTGAGTCTTAAATATTAACGGATTTTATTCTGCTGTTCTGTGACTATAATCCTGTATAGTCGAATTATTTTAAATCATCTATTATGATTAACTACTGTCGCTTTCTATACACATATAAAATGATGTACCTTTTTTAGTATTCCTCGTACCTTTTCATATCGCCCCTTCGTTTTCATGTGTTTATATCTAAAATCTGGTAGGTAGACTATGAACTTCTGATTTCTTTACATCTTTATTTAGAACAACACATTTAAGCGAGCAATACTGTTTTCAATTAGATCTCATCAGGCTTAACTCTAATATATATCAGTTTACAAAAAAAATTCAAATATAAACCAATCATGGTGTTTTGTCTATAGGATAATACGATGGGGAATATAAACTGTGCAATTAGTCATAACAGTAGTAATAATAATAATGTTCTTATCAATAATAAGGATGAAAAAGTGAGGCAATCTGTGATAACACGAATAATGAAAAACAGCATGATTAAACAAACAACTGTTCAGATGGAAGTAGTCGATAAAGGCTAGTAAAAACAAATGAACCGATTAAGTAATGTTAGATTGTAAGGGAAGCAATTGGCACACGTTTATAATGAAGATAAGATTAAGGGATGATAAGAAAGGGGTTGAAAATATAAACAAAGGTTGGTGTAGAAGTCATTAGTTGGTTATGTCTAAATAGGCCAAGGGAGGGATAATGGCTGTACGAACTTTTTTGAATACATAGTTTAGGTTTAATAGTTCGAGTGCCCATCGCCTCAGCTGTGTGCAGTAAACGAATACGAAGCCTATTGAAAAGATTCGGTGGGATACGATGAATTACTTTGAAGGCTCTCGTTTTCTCGGTTACATGACCACTATCAATAAAATGTGACAAAACTGAGCTACGGATTGTTTTTGTCTGTTTTTTGCCAAACCACGATGGGAGATGTTCACTAACACGTTGGCTAAGCAGTCTAGTACATACATATATATTTCTAAAATGCTATTAGGGACGATACATAAAAAATGACTGACTGCAAGTAGTTGTTCATACCATGAATTTCGTTGAGTCAGCTAGTGAATACAAGAACAGTTTATGTGACACAGCAACAAAAAATTTAAAAAAGCAGTATTTCACCAGGGGCTAACAGATTAAAAGGTCTTTGGGTGGTGACTGCTATTCTGCGGATATGATGGTGGGTACTTAGAAGAACCTACCTTATCTGTGGGAAAGCGTTCTGCTGTCAAGGCTCCTTAGTTTGAATAACTTAAACAAAACGAAAGATAAAAACTGCCTGAATGTCACAACCTCTCTCTCCTTTTACTACCATCAACTTTAACTAACCGTCAGTATGTAAGACTATAAAATTCAACGACTATAAATCCTTAGTAATGAAAACGGGAATGAACCCTGCGTTTGTCGCATGCTGTTTGTCTAAATTTTTATTATTTGCTTGCCACCTCTGCACCTCTCTTGCTACTTTCTTCTGCATTTTCCTTTCGAAAGTACTGCATTGGAGGCTTGAAAATGTACAGCAATGCTGACTGTTCCATATTTTAGAATACTTGACTCCGAAGAAGTTTTCGCGGAGTGCAAGTTTGGTTACGTAGATCGGAAGAGCCTTGTGATGAGTATTGTATGTCTTTACTGTTTGAGACTGAGCTTTTTTGCGGGGACTTAAAGAAGAATATTAGGTTTATAATAAGTCGTCACGTGAAAAGTGGGTCAAGGCTCAGAGTCATACACCGTGGAATGTGGTCTTCCTTACAATCATATCCAAGAAGTTTGGACGTGAAATATCGCTGGATATTTTCCATTCTTAGCTTTTCATATCTGCGAGTGCAGCTAATAATAAATGGACAGTGTTCAAATAGTGGCATTACACATGTTTTGCACCGAATGAGCCTGGCTTCATCGTCGCGAAACTTTCCGAGCATGCATCCTAAGAGCATCCTCGACTTTCGAGTCTGTAATGCCTCTTGTTCAGAGTATGTTAGGTCACTAGAGTACCTCAGGCCTAAGTCTAAGACACTTCGGAGTCTGGGTAGGTTAGCAGATTGAAGCGTTAGTTGCATGTTGATTGAGGTTGCATCGAAGCAAATCCAACCACATTTGTTCAGATTGAACGGCAGATTCCATAAGGACGACCAAGCAGACATTTCATCCAATTCCTTCTGCACAACATTCTGGGAGTACCCTAGGTCATCACACTCGAATGTGTAAGCTACTTTAAGGTCATCTGAAAGGATGAACGATTCACCAGATGAGAAGCAAGTGAATATTTCGTTGATATCAAGTGTAAATAAGAGGGGCCCAAGGACACTACCTTGTACTACACCAGAAGTGATTGGGCTAGGCTTGGAAGTTACAAGCCCGAGTTTAACCGTTTCGAACCTGTTGTTAAGGAATGATTTAAGCCATTCTAACAGACGGGTCACGTATTCCTAAGGAGTTCAGCTTATGTATTAGCAGTAAATGGTCAACACGGTCGGATGCCTTAGAAATGTCAAAGTAGATGACAAGTACTAGTTGTCGTCTGTCACGACTGCTGCTCAAAAAATTAAAGAAGTCTAGGTGGCATATTAAACATGATGGTTCGGGTTTCCAATGTTGCAACTAGTTATATGATTGGGTAGGTTATCTGTAACTGGTCCCTCCATAATTCTAGTTGTTGACTTCTGTCTCCACGCCACATTTGTGTTCAGGCATAATCAATGACGTTTTCCAAATCTGTGGGTAAGTTTGTGTTTCTAGGGACATTGTAAAGATCTAAAGCAGTAGTAAGGGAATGTGAGGGCCACCATATTTATAAAAATTGGGTAATATGGCGTCAATGCTTACTGTTGATTGATCTTTAATAACGATGGGCCGAAATTCTAAAAAGAGTGTTCGTGTGAACACCAGTAATTTAGAAAATAGCACCAGCTCGTCTAATAACACATTACCACCCCTTATTATTAGTAGTTCACCCAACGTAAAAGACTCGAACATAACTCTGACCCCTGTAATACAGGTGGAAGATGTTCTCTCTGAAAAAGTAGAGCTCTCTTACTTAACATGCATTATTAAAGAGATGCAGCTACAGATTGATGAATTAAAAACGAAATTAAGTTCATTTGAATGTATACCCGAAACTGTCTCACTCATGAAAAAGGAACTGCAGGATCCTACAATCCTAAAACTTTTTAATATGACCTCTAGAATGACGCCTACTGACTCAGAAAATGCGAAGGAGTTAGAAAACGCCATTGACTTTCTATCCAGCGAAGTTGTTAAAAGGCTGGCTTCGAAACAAAACGCTATAGTGTATAATGTGCCAGATGGCGAGCCCATTAAGTCGGTCCAGCACTCATTGGTGAAGGCTGCAAATCTCTTGAGTGCACCTTGTCAGTGCATTCGCCTAAGTAAAAAAGACCTAAAGCATCCCTGTCCTATACTCTTTAGGTTCGACAGCTACATAATAGCTGAACGATTCAAGAAGGCCGAATATCTTCTGGCCACTGCCACTAAATTCAAGACTGTTAAAGTAGTCTCGGATAAAGCAACTAACCAAAGGCAAGCAACCAAGAACTCCTTCGATAGAAAGTTGACCACACCGAGAACTACACCTGGTATCAGTGTTAAAGTGTCGACGGACACTGAAGCACAGCAAGTCACCTGTATAGTGTTGGAAAAAAATCGGCAAGTAAAAGCGACTCGAAACTCAGTAAGAGCAGTGTCACTGGGTGCAATCCTAAAGTACATGAGAGCACATCTGGAAAACCTGCTGACATACATGAGGTTGATATTGACTCACAAACTATGTCTGACCAGAAACCACTGGCAGACCACACTCAATCTGCATGCAAGCCCGAGAGTCCCGCAGTAGAAACTGCAAGAAAGACGACAAAGCCTAGAGTTCCACTCCAGACTTCGACATACCTCCCTCTCAATAAGTCTAATAAGCAACATGTCAGTCTAAAAAAAGACAATGCATGGGTAAAAAACCATATTCCCAAAAAAGTCATCCATCATGTGAATGAAAACACCGCTTCCCGAACTAGGAGTAATATGCCTAGCAACGCACATAACTTGGGAATGCAACGTAGAACGGATCATCAGGATATAAGGAGCACTAAACGGGGCTCATATAGGCACCATATTAATGCATATTCTTGTCCAAACTCTCACACTATCTATGTTGAACCTCAGCAACATAATGAGTATAGATCGACACTTGACCCTCTCAATAACTTCACTCACACATGTGATGTGAGCCAATATGCATACGACTATGAAAGACCCATGAGGTACAACTACCTTG
>OX235276.1:29767619-29799694 GCA_944472155.2 Trichobilharzia szidati | reverse complement strand
GGAAGAATTAATCGATTATGATATTTATCTAATATTTCCCTTCAGGGAACGACTGCATTAGAATCAGTTCCTATTTTAACCTGTTGTATCACTCTTTGATCCGATTGAATAAAAGATACATGGTCAAATTTGGGACGACATGAAACGCTAGAAGCTATTGCTTTCAACTTGCCACACCCCAAATAGCACACAAAGGTAGACAAAAGAGATAGAAAATTATATTCAAAAGAATAAAAGTAAGCAGAAATTTGAGAGGGAGAGAGAGAGAAAGCCAACGGTTTAGTAGATATGGGAGATCACAAAGAGTGAATGCATTTGCGCCAATCAAAACCATTCGAACGCATAACACCAATAGCCTCCAACCACTGAGTCTGAGCATTCTGAGATCCTCAACTAGGCAGACTACATCTCCCTATGTGGCTGGCTCCACTTAACTGTCAAAGACCTAATGGACTGATGCGAGGTTTAGCAACCATTAACTCTTTTACAACCTAATTCAATCTTGGCTAATATTGCTTATCAAGATAGGCGATGGCTTAACATGCGTAACAGAAAGATATCTAAAAACCAATAAATAACTGCACCACAGTATTAGGTCATTTATTGTATTGATTAGAATACCTATTTTATGCTTCACAAAATGACAGCAACAAAGAAACAGATCCTACAGTCTTACTTTCAGGGATAAAAAAAAGTATTTTAACAAAATTTAGTTCACCATACTATTTGACTTCACTTCAAATGCATGTATATTATGGCCTTTTTCATGATTGTGTTCTGTCAGCGACAAACTGTCGACTGTTAACTTCATAACAATTACAGTATTAATTGAACATAAGAGAAATAATTAGTAATAATAGTGTATAGAATGAAATAATATTTCATGGGAACTATGTGCTATTAATCCAAGCACTTGAACTGGGCGCGATTGAACAGAGGTCATAATTAGTATCACTATTTATATATGCCTGCGTTGGCGGTGCAGCAATAAAATGCTCGCCAGTCAGTCACGCATCTGGTTCTAGGTTCGATCTCCGGCCAATACACTGCTAAAGCACACTTAGTTGGTAGTAAGACCCGCAAAGAGGGAAGATTGGACGTAAGACTAGCAACCCCATGCCGTAAAACTTAAACCACTGCTACTGAAACTTCAAAACTCTACCTTTAAGAACTAAGTTCCACTTGGAACACAAAACGCATAAAAAAAATAATAAATAAAATTTACTTATACATATTTGATATTCTGATGATAATAATTAAAAACTTTTAATTATAATTATAATCTAACCTGTTTTGTTGGTTTCACTCATATTAGGCAGGGCAATTACAAGGTTCTCAAACGCTTTTGTTAACAATTCGTTAACGTGTTCCAATGGTAAAGGTCTGTTAAGTATAAAATGCGGAGAACAAACGTATTAGCCTAATATATAAACCTATACAAGTGAGCTAGTGTACAAGTAAAAACATGAATTCAGTATAGAATCAAAGTTATAAATACAATTAACTACAAATCAGTTTTCCACTAACCTTAGACTACTACTCACTAACTACTAAGGTGTAAATAAAAATCACCATTGTTCAATCAACCTTAAAGGTTAGCGATATATATATATATATATATATATATATATGAGCGACATTATCCAGAGAGCAACAAAGATACTTTCAAGATCACTCAAAATTCCTCGCTTCAGGTTACTTTCAAAAATTGAAATATCTGATAGCGTTTCGAACCATCTCTCTCACATCAACTAAGGAGTCGTGTTATTAACCTAACACAAATATCCTTCAACCCACGGCGCCAAGTCATCAGATGACAACCTCTCCTCTGATTTTATCCAGCCCTAGGGCTAACGGAGTTCTGTGGGATGACGATGGTAGTATATGTCCAAATTGTCGAAGCCACTATTTCCAGATGACGATATTAGATGAGTGGTGATCGCCACTGTGTCCGAAATCACGATGCCACAACTCAAAATTATTCACACAGTGATGCCAGTAATTCTACAGAGACGTAGATGATGGAATACGCAGAGCCGCTGCATATCTTCAACTCGATAAGGCGAATTTTCACACGCGTAGAGGAAGACTGTGCGCAACGCTCTCTGATAGTCAGGCTAACGTCGCGAATGGGCTGGAGATGAGACACAGTGGTACCAGAAGTTTTCACATGATATATAAATACAGCAAGAACTAATTAGCACACACACCTGTAACAAATTAATTACTGTTTGAACTAAGTGGCAGATGTACAACCGACTTCAATTATTTAAAAATCGAAACAAATATTGCGGTGAAATAATTTTGTTCAAAAGGGGACGACAATGAAACTCAAATATTTCAGACTCAATCTTGATATCATAACAACAAAGTATTAGAAGGCCCTCAATTTGTTCTGGATAAGTTCAATGATGATGATAATTAAATGAGAACAATTCAATTTTTTGACATTCCACTTCATTCGCCGATATTTATCACACCTGTTCTGTATAACCTAGTGAAATAATATTTTCTTCCTTTATCCTTATTACAATCCACTTAGCATGCACAGCGTCAAAACTGAGAGCTGCTATTTTGAACCGGTCTCCAAAATAACGAGGAATCTGATGCACTACACTAAGGAGATCATAAACGGATCGATCAAAATACAAATGTCAACAAAAAGTGCTAAATAACACCACAAAATAATAAAAACCTCTTTGGTTATAGAAGATCCAGATTATACCAGATAATTCAACATTAATAATGATGTATAGCCACAACAACATTCAGCAGATGGTAAGTGTGGTATTGTCTTTTAGTGCTAACATCTAAGAGCGGACTTTAAAAAGTCTTAGACAAGATTTGCATACTTTGTGACTATTTACAACGAACTACCACTTTCTAGGCGAACGTTCAGGTAAACATCTAACAGGAATGAAAATTTAAAACAAAATGAGTAGCAAAAATAACCATACCTGATGTGTGGTAAACACAATACAGTAACCCAGTTTGGAACCAGCGCATCGACAGAGCAACCGCAACATTTTCTACACCCAGAGGAATTATCATCTACCAGAGTACAAAGAGGTGACACAAACCAATCGACAACACCTGAGAAATCACATCTATCCAATAAAGAATCACAACTTGAGGTATCACAACAAGTGAAATCAATGCAAAATGAAGTAGATAGACCGTCACCATCTTGAAAATTTAATTCTTCTACAAATAATCCTTTAATAAGTCCAACACGAAGCAGCAAATCGAAAATACATACAGCATATGTAGACTGAGAATCATTCCTCCGAAAGTTATATACATCCAAAATTAGAATCGTAAGGTTTGGGCAAACATCCTTTGACAGAGAACAGAAAACAGAAATCAAAATAACAAAAAATCCTGAAAAATCATCACACATAAAAACATGAAATGAAATAAAATCAATACACATATAATCACAGAAACACAAGAAAAGCATTCAGATACTAGAACTCAAAATAAACATTGCAAAAACAAACATTAAAAATAATGACCGAAAAACGATTAGAAGAACACCTAACAAAACCACCAGACACAAACTATAACAAACACCATAAAAATCCAAAAAAACAATGTATACATGAAACATAAAGCCGGCAAAATTATATATATACATATATATACATAGATATATTTATACAACACCACTCCACACTCAAACGCACATACACATACTCACAGGCATAAACGACAACAAACAACAATAACCATTCCACACCGAAAGCCACACAATCTCACACACACCATCACTCAACATCTCACAACCAACAACAACAAATATGTCGCAATGTGACATGGAGGAGACTCCAAACGTCGACTATTGCATGTCTCTCTCGCACACATGTAACACTGCTAACCTCGATACGTCATCGAATGCAGCTGACTTGGTGTGCTTTCATTCAATCACACCCAACACACGCACAACAACATCCACAAACCGAAACGCACACCACACCAATACACAACACTCTGAACATCTACTACAATGTCGACAGAATGTACCGAGACGGTTCACGCACATGGTCAAAGCATTACGGCCATGTGAAGATCAGTCGAGGCAAATCAATCTTCGCCCAATCGTCAGACCAACACAACGTGTGATCTTATCCTGGTGGGCACACTCACTCAACAACACAAAACAAACCACTGAAAAAACCATCTACAAACTACCTAACACACAACAACAAATACTATCTCAACTCAAACATCACGGCCAACACAACCAAAACAACAAAAAAACTCACAAAACACACCCCACTAATAAACTCAACAAACAACAACATCACTCCACCCTCACACGCACATACACATACTCACAGGCATAAACGACAACAAACAACAATAACCATTCCACACCGAAAGCCACACAATCTCACACACACCATCACTCAACATCTCACAACCAACAACAACAAATATGTCGCAATGTGACATGGAGGAGACTCCAAACGTCGACTATTGCATGTCTCTCTCGCACACATGTAACACTGCTAACCTCGATACGTCATCGAATGCAGCTGACTTGGTGTGCTTTCATTCAATCACACCCAACACACGCACAACAACATCCACAAACCGAAACGCACACCACACCAATACACAACACTCTGAACATCTACTACAATGTCGACAGAATGTACCGAGACGGTTCACGCACATGGTCAAAGCATTACGGCCATGTGAAGATCAGTCGAGGCAAATCAATCTTCGCCCAATCGTCAGACCAACACAACGTGTGATCTTATCCTGGTGGGCACACTCACTCAACAACACAAAACAAACCACTGAAAAAACCATCTACAAACTACCTAACACACAACAACAAATACTATCTCAACTCACATATCACGGCCAACACAACCAAAACAACAAAAAAACTCACAAAACACACCCCACTAATAAACTCAACAAACAACAACATCACTCCACCCTCACACGCACATACACATACTCACAGGCATAAACGACAACAAACAACAATAACCATTCCACACCGAAAGCCACACAATCTCACACACACCATCACTCAACATCTCACAACCAACAACAACAAATATGTCGCAATGTGACATGGAGGAGACTCCAAACGTCGACTATTGCATGTCTCTCTCGCACACATGTAACACTGCTAACCTCGATACGTCATCGAATGCAGCTGACTTGGTGTGCTTTCATTCAATCACACCCAACACACGCACAACAACATCCACAAACCGAAACGCACACCACACCAATACACAACACTCTGAACATCTACTACAATGTCGACAGAATGTACCGAGACGGTTCACGCACATGGTCAAAGCATTACGGCCATGTGAAGATCAGTCGAGGCAAATCAATCTTCGCCCAATCGTCAGACCAACACAACGTGTGATCTTATCCTGGTGGGCACACTCACTCAACAACACAAAACAAACCACTGAAAAAACCATCTACAAACTACCTAACACACAACAACAAATACTATCTCAACTCACATATCACGGCCAACACAACCAAAACAACAAAAAAACTCACAAAACACACCCCACTAATAAACTCAACAAACAACAACATCACTCCACCCTCACACGCACATACACATACTCACAGGCATAAACGACAACAAACAACAATAACCATTCCACACCGAAAGCCACACAATCTCACACACACCATCACTCAACATCTCACAACCAACAACAACAAATATGTCGCAATGTGACATGGAGGAGACTCCAAACGTCGACTATTGCATGTCTCTCTCGCACACATGTAACACTGCTAACCTCGATACGTCATCGAATGCAGCTGACTTGGTGTGCTTTCATTCAATCACACCCAACACACGCACAACAACATCCACAAACCGAAACGCACACCACACCAATACACAACACTCTGAACATCTACTACAATGTCGACAGAATGTACCGAGACGGTTCACGCACATGGTCAAAGCATTACGGCCATGTGAAGATCAGTCGAGGCAAATCAATCTTCGCCCAATCGTCAGACCAACACAACGTGTGATCTTATCCTGGTGGGCACACTCACTCAACAACACAAAACAAACCACTGAAAAAACCATCTACAAACTACCTAACACACAACAACAAATACTATCTCAACTCACATATCACGGCCAACACAACCAAAACAACAAAAAAACTCACAAAACACACCCCACTAATAAACTCAACAAACAACAACATCACTCCACCCTCACACGCACATACACATACTCACAGGCATAAACGACAACAAACAACAATAACCATTCCACACCGAAAGCCACACAATCTCACACACACCATCACTCAACATCTCACAACCAACAACAACAAATATGTCGCAATGTGACATGGAGGAGACTCCAAACGTCGACTATTGCATGTCTCTCTCGCACACATGTAACACTGCTAACCTCGATACGTCATCGAATGCAGCTGACTTGGTGTGCTTTCATTCAATCACACCCAACACACGCACAACAACATCCACAAACCGAAACGCACACCACACCAATACACAACACTCTGAACATCTACTACAATGTCGACAGAATGTACCGAGACGGTTCACGCACATGGTCAAAGCATTACGGCCATGTGAAGATCAGTCGAGGCAAATCAATCTTCGCCCAATCGTTAGACCAACACAACGTGTGATCTTATCCTGGTGGGCACACTCACTCAACAACACAAAACAAACCACTGAAAAAACCATCTACAAACTACCTAACACACAACAACAAATACTATCTCAACTCACATATCACGGCCAACACAACCAAAACAACAAAAAAACTCACAAAACACACCCCACTAATAAACTCAACAAACAACAACATCACTCCACCCTCACACGCACATACACATACTCACAGGCATAAACGACAACAAACAACAATAACCATTCCACACCGAAAGCCACACAATCTCACACACACCATCACTCAACATCTCACAACCAACAACAACAAATATGTCGCAATGTGACATGGAGGAGACTCCAAACGTCGACTATTGCATGTCTCTCTCGCACACATGTAACACTGCTAACCTCGATACGTCATCGAATGCAGCTGACTTGGTGTGCTTTCATTCAATCACACCCAACACACGCACAACAACATCCACAAACCGAAACGCACACCACACCAATACACAACACTCTGAACATCTACTACAATGTCGACAGAATGTACCGAGACGGTTCACGCACATGGTCAAAGCATTACGGCCATGTGAAGATCAGTCGAGGCAAATCAATCTTCGCCCAATCGTCAGACCAACACAACGTGTGATCTTATCCTGGTGGGCACACTCACTCAACAACACAAAACAAACCACTGAAAAAACCATCTACAAACTACCTAACACACAACAACAAATACTATCTCAACTCACATATCACGGCCAACACAACCAAAACAACAAAAAAACTCACAAAACACACCCCACTAATAAACTCAACAAACAACAACATCACTCCACCCTCACACGCACATACACATACTCACAGGCATAAACGACAACAAACAACAATAACCATTCCACACCGAAAGCCACACAATCTCACACACACCATCACTCAACATCTCACAACCAACAACAACAAATATGTCGCAATGTGACATGGAGGAGACTCCAAACGTCGACTATTGCATGTCTCTCTCGCACACATGTAACACTGCTAACCTCGATACGTCATCGAATGCAGCTGACTTGGTGTGCTTTCATTCAATCACACCCAACACACGCACAACAACATCCACAAACCGAAACGCACACCACACCAATACACAACACTCTGAACATCTACTACAATGTCGACAGAATGTACCGAGACGGTTCACGCACATGGTCAAAGCATTACGGCCATGTGAAGATCAGTCGAGGCAAATCAATCTTCGCCCAATCGTCAGACCAACACAACGTGTGATCTTATCTTGGTGGGCACACTCACTCAACAACACAAAACAAACCACTGAAAAAACCATCTACAAACTACCTAACACACAACAACAAATACTATCTCAACTCACATATCACGGCCAACACAACCAAAACAACAAAAAAACTCACAAAACACACCCCACTAATAAACTCAACAAACAACAACATCACTCCACCCTCACACGCACATACACATACTCACAGGCATAAACGACAACAAACAACAATAACCATTCCACACCGAAAGCCACACAATCTCACACACACCATCACTCAACATCTCACAACCAACAACAACAAATATGTCGCAATGTGACATGGAGGAGACTCCAAACGTCGACTATTGCATGTCTCTCTCGCACACATGTAACACTGCTAACCTCGATACGTCATCGAATGCAGCTGACTTGGTGTGCTTTCATTCAATCACACCCAACACACGCACAACAACATCCACAAACCGAAACGCACACCACACCAATACACAACACTCTGAACATCTACTACAATGTCGACAGAATGTACCGAGACGGTTCACGCACATGGTCAAAGCATTACGGCCATGTGAAGATCAGTCGAGGCAAATCAATCTTCGCCCAATCGTCAGACCAACACAACGTGTGATCTTATCCTGGTGGGCACACTCACTCAACAACACAAAACAAACCACTGAAAAAACCATCTACAAACTACCTAACACACAACAACAAATACTATCTCAACTCAAACATCACGGCCAACACAACCAAAACAACAAAAAAACTCACAAAACACACCCCACTAATAAACTCAACAAACAACAACATCACTCCACCCTCACACGCACATACACATACTCACAGGCATAAACGACAACAAACAACAATAACCATTCCACACCGAAAGCCACACAATCTCACACACACCATCACTCAACATCTCACAACCAACAACAACAAATATGTCGCAATGTGACATGGAGGAGACTCCAAACGTCGACTATTGCATGTCTCTCTCGCACACATGTAACACTGCTAACCTCGATACGTCATCGAATGCAGCTGACTTGGTGTGCTTTCATTCAATCACACCCAACACACGCACAACAACATCCACAAACCGAAACGCACACCACACCAATACACAACACTCTGAACATCTACTACAATGTCGACAGAATGTACCGAGACGGTTCACGCACATGGTCAAAGCATTACGGCCATGTGAAGATCAGTCGAGGCAAATCAATCTTCGCCCAATCGTCAGACCAACACAACGTGTGATCTTATCCTGGTGGGCACACTCACTCAACAACACAAAACAAACCACTGAAAAAACCATCTACAAACTACCTAACACACAACAACAAATACTATCTCAACTCAAACATCACGGCCAACACAACCAAAACAACAAAAAAACTCACAAAACACACCCCACTAATAAACTCAACAAACAACAACATCACTCCACCCTCACACGCACATACACATACTCACAGGCATAAACGACAACAAACAACAATAACCATTCCACACCGAAAGCCACACAATCTCACACACACCATCACTCAACATCTCACAACCAACAACAACAAATATGTCGCAATGTGACATGGAGGAGACTCCAAACGTCGACTATTGCATGTCTCTCTCGCACACATGTAACACTGCTAACCTCGATACGTCATCGAATGCAGCTGACTTGGTGTGCTTTCATTCAACCACACCCAACACACGCACAACAACATCCACAAACCGAAACGCACACCACACCAATACACAACACTCTGAACATCTACTACAATGTCGACAGAATGTACCGAGACGGTTCACGCACATGGTCAAAGCATTACGGCCATGTGAAGATCAGTCGAGGCAAATCAATCTTCGCCCAATCGTTAGACCAACACAACGTGTGATCTTATCCTGGTGGGCACACTCACTCAACAACACAAAACAAACCACTGAAAAAACCATCTACAAACTACCTAACACACAACAACAAATACTATCTCAACTCACATATCACGGCCAACACAACCAAAACAACAAAAAAACTCACAAAACACACCCCACTAATAAACTCAACAAACAACAACATCACTCCACCCTCACACGCACATACACATACTCACAGGCATAAACGACAACAAACAACAATAACCATTCCACACCGAAAGCCACACAATCTCACACACACCATCACTCAACATCTCACAACCAACAACAACAAATATGTCGCAATGTGACATGGAGGAGACTCCAAACGTCGACTATTGCATGTCTCTCTCGCACACATGTAACACTGCTAACCTCGATACGTCATCGAATGCAGCTGACTTGGTGTGCTTTCATTCAATCACACCCAACACACGCACAACAACATCCACAAACCGAAACGCACACCACACCAATACACAACACTCTGAACATCTACTACAATGTCGACAGAATGTACCGAGACGGTTCACGCACATGGTCAAAGCATTACGGCCATGTGAAGATCAGTCGAGGCAAATCAATCTTCGCCCAATCGTCAGACCAACACAACGTGTGATCTTATCCTGGTGGGCACACTCACTCAACAACACAAAACAAACCACTGAAAAAACCATCTACAAACTACCTAACACACAACAACAAATACTATCTCAACTCAAACATCACGGCCAACACAACCAAAACAACAAAAAAACTCACAAAACACACCCCACTAATAAACTCAACAAACAACAACATCACTCCACCCTCACACGCACATACACATACTCACAGGCATAAACGACAACAAACAACAATAACCATTCCACACCGAAAGCCACACAATCTCACACACACCATCACTCAACATCTCACAACCAACAACAACAAATATGTCGCAATGTGACATGGAGGAGACTCCAAACGTCGACTATTGCATGTCTCTCTCGCACACATGTAACACTGCTAACCTCGATACGTCATCGAATGCAGCTGACTTGGTGTGCTTTCATTCAACCACACCCAACACACGCACAACAACATCCACAAACCGAAACGCACACCACACCAATACACAACACTCTGAACATCTACTACAATGTCGACAGAATGTACCGAGACGGTTCACGCACATGGTCAAAGCATTACGGCCATGTGAAGATCAGTCGAGGCAAATCAATCTTCGCCCAATCGTTAGACCAACACAACGTGTGATCTTATCCTGGTGGGCACACTCACTCAACAACACAAAACAAACCACTGAAAAAACCATCTACAAACTACCTAACACACAACAACAAATACTATCTCAACTCACATATCACGGCCAACACAACCAAAACAACAAAAAAACTCACAAAACACACCCCACTAATAAACTCAACAAACAACAACATCACTCCACCCTCACACGCACATACACATACTCACAGGCATAAACGACAACAAACAACAATAACCATTCCACACCGAAAGCCACACAATCTCACACACACCATCACTCAACATCTCACAACCAACAACAACAAATATGTCGCAATGTGACATGGAGGAGACTCCAAACGTCGACTATTGCATGTCTCTCTCGCACACATGTAACACTGCTAACCTCGATACGTCATCGAATGCAGCTGACTTGGTGTGCTTTCATTCAATCACACCCAACACACGCACAACAACATCCACAAACCGAAACGCACACCACACCAATACACAACACTCTGAACATCTACTACAATGTCGACAGAATGTACCGAGACGGTTCACGCACATGGTCAAAGCATTACGGCCATGTGAAGATCAGTCGAGGCAAATCAATCTTCGCCCAATCGTCAGACCAACACAACGTGTGATCTTATCCTGGTGGGCACACTCACTCAACAACACAAAACAAACCACTGAAAAAACCATCTACAAACTACCTAACACACAACAACAAATACTATCTCAACTCACATATCACGGCCAACACAACCAAAACAACAAAAAAACTCACAAAACACACCCCACTAATAAACTCAACAAACAACAACATCACTCCACCCTCACACGCACATACACATACTCACAGGCATAAACGACAACAAACAACAATAACCATTCCACACCGAAAGCCACACAATCTCACACACACCATCACTCAACATCTCACAACCAACAACAACAAATATGTCGCAATGTGACATGGAGGAGACTCCAAACGTCGACTATTGCATGTCTCTCTCGCACACATGTAACACTGCTAACCTCGATACGTCATCGAATGCAGCTGACTTGGTGTGCTTTCATTCAATCACACCCAACACACGCACAACAACATCCACAAACCGAAACGCACACCACACCAATACACAACACTCTGAACATCTACTACAATGTCGACAGAATGTACCGAGACGGTTCACGCACATGGTCAAAGCATTACGGCCATGTGAAGATCAGTCGAGGCAAATCAATCTTCGCCCAATCGTTAGACCAACACAACGTGTGATCTTATCCTGGTGGGCACACTCACTCAACAACACAAAACAAACCACTGAAAAAACCATCTACAAACTACCTAACACACAACAACAAATACTATCTCAACTCACATATCACGGCCAACACAACCAAAACAACAAAAAAACTCACAAAACACACCCCACTAATAAACTCAACAAACAACAACATCACTCCACCCTCACACGCACATACACATACTCACAGGCATAAACGACAACAAACAACAATAACCATTCCACACCGAAAGCCACACAATCTCACACACACCATCACTCAACATCTCACAACCAACAACAACAAATATGTCGCAATGTGACATGGAGGAGACTCCAAACGTCGACTATTGCATGTCTCTCTCGCACACATGTAACACTGCTAACCTCGATACGTCATCGAATGCAGCTGACTTGGTGTGCTTTCATTCAATCACACCCAACACACGCACAACAACATCCACAAACCGAAACGCACACCACACCAATACACAACACTCTGAACATCTACTACAATGTCGACAGAATGTACCGAGACGGTTCACGCACATGGTCAAAGCATTACGGCCATGTGAAGATCAGTCGAGGCAAATCAATCTTCGCCCAATCGTCAGACCAACACAACGTGTGATCTTATCCTGGTGGGCACACTCACTCAACAACACAAAACAAACCACTGAAAAAACCATCTACAAACTACCTAACACACAACAACAAATACTATCTCAACTCACATATCACGGCCAACACAACCAAAACAACAAAAAAACTCACAAAACACACCCCACTAATAAACTCAACAAACAACAACATCACTCCACCCTCACACGCACATACACATACTCACAGGCATAAACGACAACAAACAACAATAACCATTCCACACCGAAAGCCACACAATCTCACACACACCATCACTCAACATCTCACAACCAACAACAACAAATATGTCGCAATGTGACATGGAGGAGACTCCAAACGTCGACTATTGCATGTCTCTCTCGCACACATGTAACACTGCTAACCTCGATACGTCATCGAATGCAGCTGACTTGGTGTGCTTTCATTCAATCACACCCAACACACGCACAACAACATCCACAAACCGAAACGCACACCACACCAATACACAACACTCTGAACATCTACTACAATGTCGACAGAATGTACCGAGACGGTTCACGCACATGGTCAAAGCATTACGGCCATGTGAAGATCAGTCGAGGCAAATCAATCTTCGCCCAATCGTCAGACCAACACAACGTGTGATCTTATCCTGGTGGGCACACTCACTCAACAACACAAAACAAACCACTGAAAAAACCATCTACAAACTACCTAACACACAACAACAAATACTATCTCAACTCAAACATCACGGCCAACACAACCAAAACAACAAAAAAACTCACAAAACACACCCCACTAATAAACTCAACAAACAACAACATCACTCCACCCTCACACGCACATACACATACTCACAGGCATAAACGACAACAAACAACAATAACCATTCCACAACGAAAGCCACACAATCCCACACACACCATCACTCAACATCTCACAACCAACAACAACAAATATGTCGCAATGTGACATGGAGGAGACTCCAAACGTCGACTATTGCATGTCTCTCTCGCACACATGTAACACTGCTAACCTCGATACGTCATCGAATGCAGCTGACTTGGTGTGCTTTCATTCAATCACACCCAACACACGCACAACAACATCCACAAACCGAAACGCACACCACACCAATACACAACACTCTGAACATCTACTACAATGTCGACAGAATGTACCGAGACGGTTCACGCACATGGTCAAAGCATTACGGCCATGTGAAGATCAGTCGAGGCAAATCAATCTTCGCCCAATCGTCAGACCAACACAACGTGTGATCTTATCCTGGTGGGCACACTCACTCAACAACACAAAACAAACCACTGAAAAAACCATCTACAAACTACCTAACACACAACAACAAATACTATCTCAACTCACATATCACGGCCAACACAACCAAAACAACAAAAAAACTCACAAAACACACCCCACTAATAAACTCAACAAACAACAACATCACTCCACCCTCACACGCACATACACATACTCACAGGCATAAACGACAACAAACAACAATAACCATTCCACACCGAAAGCCACACAATCTCACACACACCATCACTCAACATCTCACAACCAACAACAACAAATATGTCGCAATGTGACATGGAGGAGACTCCAAACGTCGACTATTGCATGTCTCTCTCGCACACATGTAACACTGCTAACCTCGATACGTCATCGAATGCAGCTGACTTGGTGTGCTTTCATTCAATCACACCCAACACACGCACAGCAACATCCACAAACCGAAACGCACACCACACCAATACACAACACTCTGAACATCTACTACAATGTCGACAGAATGTACCGAGACGGTTCACGCACATGGTCAAAGCATTACGGCCATGTGAAGATCAGTCGAGGCAAATCAATCTTCGCCCAATCGTCAGACCAACACAACGTGTGATCTTATCCTGGTGGGCACACTCACTCAACAACACAAAACAAACCACTGAAAAAACCATCTACAAACTACCTAACACACAACAACAAATACTATCTCAACTCACATATCACGGCCAACACAACCAAAACAACAAAAAAACTCACAAAACACACCCCACTAATAAACTCAACAAACAACAACATCACTCCACCCTCACACGCACATACACATACTCACAGGCATAAACGACAACAAACAACAATAACCATTCCACACCGAAAGCCACACAATCTCACACACACCATCACTCAACATCTCACAACCAACAACAACAAATATGTCGCAATGTGACATGGAGGAGACTCCAAACGTCGACTATTGCATGTCTCTCTCGCACACATGTAACACTGCTAACCTCGATACGTCATCGAATGCAGCTGACTTGGTGTGCTTTCATTCAATCACACCCAACACACGCACAACAACATCCACAAACCGAAACGCACACCACACCAATACACAACACTCTGAACATCTACTACAATGTCGACAGAATGTACCGAGACGGTTCACGCACATGGTCAAAGCATTACGGCCATGTGAAGATCAGTCGAGGCAAATCAATCTTCGCCCAATCGTCAGACCAACACAACGTGTGATCTTATCCTGGTGGGCACACTCACTCAACAACACAAAACAAACCACTGAAAAAACCATCTACAAACTACCTAACACACAACAACAAATACTATCTCAACTCAAACATCACGGCCAACACAACCAAAACAACAAAAAAACTCACAAAACACACCCCACTAATAAACTCAACAAACAACAACATCACTCCACCCTCACACGCACATACACATACTCACAGGCATAAACGACAACAAACAACAATAACCATTCCACAACGAAAGCCACACAATCTCACACACACCATCACTCAACATCTCACAACCAACAACAACAAATATGTCGCAATGTGACATGGAGGAGACTCCAAACGTCGACTATTGCATGTCTCTCTCGCACACATGTAACACTGCTAACCTCGATACGTCATCGAATGCAGCTGACTTGGTGTGCTTTCATTCAATCACACCCAACACACGCACAACAACATCCACAAACCGAAACGCACACCACACCAATACACAACACTCTGAACATCTACTACAATGTCGACAGAATGTACCGAGACGGTTCACGCACATGGTCAAAGCATTACGGCCATGTGAAGATCAGTCGAGGCAAATCAATCTTCGCCCAATCGTCAGACCAACACAACGTGTGATCTTATCCTGGTGGGCACACTCACTCAACAACACAAAACAAACCACTGAAAAAACCATCTACAAACTACCTAACACACAACAACAAATACTATCTCAACTCACATATCACGGCCAACACAACCAAAACAACAAAAAAACTCACAAAACACACCCCACTAATAAACTCAACAAACAACAACATCACTCCACCCTCACACGCACATACACATACTCACAGGCATAAACGACAACAAACAACAATAACCATTCCACACCGAAAGCCACACAATCCCACACACACCATCACTCAACATCTCACAACCAACAACAACAAATATGTCGCAATGTGACATGGAGGAGACTCCAAACGTCGACTATTGCATGTCTCTCTCGCACACATGTAACACTGCTAACCTCGATACGTCATCGAATGCAGCTGACTTGGTGTGCTTTCATTCAATCACACCCAACACACGCACAGCAACATCCACAAACCGAAACGCACACCACACCAATACACAACACTCTGAACATCTACTACAATGTCGACAGAATGTACCGAGACGGTTCACGCACATGGTCAAAGCATTACGGCCATGTGAAGATCAGTCGAGGCAAATCAATCTTCGCCCAATCGTCAGACCAACACAACGTGTGATCTTATCCTGGTGGGCACACTCACTCAACAACACAAAACAAACCACTGAAAAAACCATCTACAAACTACCTAACACACAACAACAAATACTATCTCAACTCACATATCACGGCCAACACAACCAAAACAACAAAAAAACTCACAAAACACACCCCACTAATAAACTCAACAAACAACAACATCACTCCACCCTCACACGCACATACACATACTCACAGGCATAAACGACAACAAACAACAATAACCATTCCACACCGAAAGCCACACAATCTCACACACACCATCACTCAACATCTCACAACCAACAACAACAAATATGTCGCAATGTGACATGGAGGAGACTCCAAACGTCGACTATTGCATGTCTCTCTCGCACACATGTAACACTGCTAACCTCGATACGTCATCGAATGCAGCTGACTTGGTGTGCTTTCATTCAATCACACCCAACACACGCACAACAACATCCACAAACCGAAACGCACACCACACCAATACACAACACTCTGAACATCTACTACAATGTCGACAGAATGTACCGAGACGGTTCACGCACATGGTCAAAGCATTACGGCCATGTGAAGATCAGTCGAGGCAAATCAATCTTCGCCCAATCGTCAGACCAACACAACGTGTGATCTTATCCTGGTGGGCACACTCACTCAACAACACAAAACAAACCACTGAAAAAACCATCTACAAACTACCTAACACACAACAACAAATACTATCTCAACTCAAACATCACGGCCAACACAACCAAAACAACAAAAAAACTCACAAAACACACCCCACTAATAAACTCAACAAACAACAACATCACTCCACCCTCACACGCACATACACATACTCACAGGCATAAACGACAACAAACAACAATAACCATTCCACACCGAAAGCCACACAATCTCACACACACCATCACTCAACATCTCACAACCAACAACAACAAATATGTCGCAATGTGACATGGAGGAGACTCCAAACGTCGACTATTGCATGTCTCTCTCGCACACATGTAACACTGCTAACCTCGATACGTCATCGAATGCAGCTGACTTGGTGTGCTTTCATTCAATCACACCCAACACACGCACAACAACATCCACAAACCGAAACGCACACCACACCAATACACAACACTCTGAACATCTACTACAATGTCGACAGAATGTACCGAGACGGTTCACGCACATGGTCAAAGCATTACGGCCATGTGAAGATCAGTCGAGGCAAATCAATCTTCGCCCAATCGTCAGACCAACACAACGTGTGATCTTATCCTGGTGGGCACACTCACTCAACAACACAAAACAAACCACTGAAAAAACCATCTACAAACTACCTAACACACAACAACAAATACTATCTCAACTCACATATCACGGCCAACACAACCAAAACAACAAAAAAACTCACAAAACACACCCCACTAATAAACTCAACAAACAACAACATCACTCCACCCTCACACGCACATACACATACTCACAGGCATAAACGACAACAAACAACAATAACCATTCCACACCGAAAGCCACACAATCTCACACACACCATCACTCAACATCTCACAACCAACAACAACAAATATGTCGCAATGTGACATGGAGGAGACTCCAAACGTCGACTATTGCATGTCTCTCTCGCACACATGTAACACTGCTAACCTCGATACGTCATCGAATGCAGCTGACTTGGTGTGCTTTCATTCAATCACACCCAACACACGCACAACAACATCCACAAACCGAAACGCACACCACACCAATACACAACACTCTGAACATCTACTACAATGTCGACAGAATGTACCGAGACGGTTCACGCACATGGTCAAAGCATTACGGCCATGTGAAGATCAGTCGAGGCAAATCAATCTTCGCCCAATCGTCAGACCAACACAACGTGTGATCTTATCCTGGTGGGCACACTCACTCAACAACACAAAACAAACCACTGAAAAAACCATCTACAAACTACCTAACACACAACAACAAATACTATCTCAACTCAAACATCACGGCCAACACAACCAAAACAACAAAAAAACTCACAAAACACACCCCACTAATAAACTCAACAAACAACAACATCACTCCACCCTCACACGCACATACACATACTCACAGGCATAAACGACAACAAACAACAATAACCATTCCACACCGAAAGCCACACAATCTCACACACACCATCACTCAACATCTCACAACCAACAACAACAAATATGTCGCAATGTGACATGGAGGAGACTCCAAACGTCGACTATTGCATGTCTCTCTCGCACACATGTAACACTGCTAACCTCGATACGTCATCGAATGCAGCTGACTTGGTGTGCTTTCATTCAATCACACCCAACACACGCACAACAACATCCACAAACCGAAACGCACACCACACCAATACACAACACTCTGAACATCTACTACAATGTCGACAGAATGTACCGAGACGGTTCACGCACATGGTCAAAGCATTACGGCCATGTGAAGATCAGTCGAGGCAAATCAATCTTCGCCCAATCGTCAGACCAACACAACGTGTGATCTTATCCTGGTGGGCACACTCACTCAACAACACAAAACAAACCACTGAAAAAACCATCTACAAACTACCTAACACACAACAACAAATACTATCTCAACTCAAACATCACGGCCAACACAACCAAAACAACAAAAAAACTCACAAAACACACCCCACTAATAAACTCAACAAACAACAACATCACTCCACCCTCACACGCACATACACATACTCACAGGCATAAACGACAACAAACAACAATAACCATTCCACACCGAAAGCCACACAATCTCACACACACCATCACTCAACATCTCACAACCAACAACAACAAATATGTCGCAATGTGACATGGAGGAGACTCCAAACGTCGACTATTGCATGTCTCTCTCGCACACATGTAACACTGCTAACCTCGATACGTCATCGAATGCAGCTGACTTGGTGTGCTTTCATTCAATCACACCCAACACACGCACAACAACATCCACAAACCGAAACGCACACCACACCAATACACAACACTCTGAACATCTACTACAATGTCGACAGAATGTACCGAGACGGTTCACGCACATGGTCAAAGCATTACGGCCATGTGAAGATCAGTCGAGGCAAATCAATCTTCGCCCAATCGTCAGACCAACACAACGTGTGATCTTATCCTGGTGGGCACACTCACTCAACAACACAAAACAAACCACTGAAAAAACCATCTACAAACTACCTAACACACAACAACAAATACTATCTCAACTCAAACATCACGGCCAACACAACCAAAACAACAAAAAAACTCACAAAACACACCCCACTAATAAACTCAACAAACAACAACATCACTCCACCCTCACACGCACATACACATACTCACAGGCATAAACGACAACAAACAACAATAACCATTCCACACCGAAAGCCACACAATCTCACACACACCATCACTCAACATCTCACAACCAACAACAACAAATATGTCGCAATGTGACATGGAGGAGACTCCAAACGTCGACTATTGCATGTCTCTCTCGCACACATGTAACACTGCTAACCTCGATACGTCATCGAATGCAGCTGACTTGGTGTGCTTTCATTCAATCACACCCAACACACGCACAACAACATCCACAAACCGAAACGCACACCACACCAATACACAACACTCTGAACATCTACTACAATGTCGACAGAATGTACCGAGACGGTTCACGCACATGGTCAAAGCATTACGGCCATGTGAAGATCAGTCGAGGCAAATCAATCTTCGCCCAATCGTCAGACCAACACAACGTGTGATCTTATCCTGGTGGGCACACTCACTCAACAACACAAAACAAACCACTGAAAAAACCATCTACAAACTACCTAACACACAACAACAAATACTATCTCAACTCAAACATCACGGCCAACACAACCAAAACAACAAAAAAACTCACAAAACACACCCCACTAATAAACTCAACAAACAACAACATCACTCCACCCTCACACGCACATACACATACTCACAGGCATAAACGACAACAAACAACAATAACCATTCCACACCGAAAGCCACACAATCTCACACACACCATCACTCAACATCTCACAACCAACAACAACAAATATGTCGCAATGTGACATGGAGGAGACTCCAAACGTCGACTATTGCATGTCTCTCTCGCACACATGTAACACTGCTAACCTCGATACGTCATCGAATGCAGCTGACTTGGTGTGCTTTCATTCAATCACACCCAACACACGCACAACAACATCCACAAACCGAAACGCACACCACACCAATACACAACACTCTGAACATCTACTACAATGTCGACAGAATGTACCGAGACGGTTCACGCACATGGTCAAAGCATTACGGCCATGTGAAGATCAGTCGAGGCAAATCAATCTTCGCCCAATCGTCAGACCAACACAACGTGTGATCTTATCCTGGTGGGCACACTCACTCAACAACACAAAACAAACCACTGAAAAAACCATCTACAAACTACCTAACACACAACAACAAATACTATCTCAACTCACATATCACGGCCAACACAACCAAAACAACAAAAAAACTCACAAAACACACCCCACTAATAAACTCAACAAACAACAACATCACTCCACCCTCACACGCACATACACATACTCACAGGCATAAACGACAACAAACAACAATAACCATTCCACACCGAAAGCCACACAATCTCACACACACCATCACTCAACATCTCACAACCAACAACAACAAATATGTCGCAATGTGACATGGAGGAGACTCCAAACGTCGACTATTGCATGTCTCTCTCGCACACATGTAACACTGCTAACCTCGATACGTCATCGAATGCAGCTGACTTGGTGTGCTTTCATTCAATCACACCCAACACACGCACAACAACATCCACAAACCGAAACGCACACCACACCAATACACAACACTCTGAACATCTACTACAATGTCGACAGAATGTACCGAGACGGTTCACGCACATGGTCAAAGCATTACGGCCATGTGAAGATCAGTCGAGGCAAATCAATCTTCGCCCAATCGTCAGACCAACACAACGTGTGATCTTATCCTGGTGGGCACACTCACTCAACAACACAAAACAAACCACTGAAAAAACCATCTACAAACTACCTAACACACAACAACAAATACTATCTCAACTCACATATCACGGCCAACACAACCAAAACAACAAAAAAACTCACAAAACACACCCCACTAATAAACTCAACAAACAACAACATCACTCCACCCTCACACGCACATACACATACTCACAGGCATAAACGACAACAAACAACAATAACCATTCCACACCGAAAGCCACACAATCTCACACACACCATCACTCAACATCTCACAACCAACAACAACAAATATGTCGCAATGTGACATGGAGGAGACTCCAAACGTCGACTATTGCATGTCTCTCTCGCACACATGTAACACTGCTAACCTCGATACGTCATCGAATGCAGCTGACTTGGTGTGCTTTCATTCAATCACACCCAACACACGCACAACAACATCCACAAACCGAAACGCACACCACACCAATACACAACACTCTGAACATCTACTACAATGTCGACAGAATGTACCGAGACGGTTCACGCACATGGTCAAAGCATTACGGCCATGTGAAGATCAGTCGAGGCAAATCAATCTTCGCCCAATCGTCAGACCAACACAACGTGTGATCTTATCCTGGTGGGCACACTCACTCAACAACACAAAACAAACCACTGAAAAAACCATCTACAAACTACCTAACACACAACAACAAATACTATCTCAACTCACATATCACGGCCAACACAACCAAAACAACAAAAAAACTCACAAAACACACCCCACTAATAAACTCAACAAACAACAACATCACTCCACCCTCACACGCACATACACATACTCACAGGCATAAACGACAACAAACAACAATAACCATTCCACACCGAAAGCCACACAATCTCACACACACCATCACTCAACATCTCACAACCAACAACAACAAATATGTCGCAATGTGACATGGAGGAGACTCCAAACGTCGACTATTGCATGTCTCTCTCGCACACATGTAACACTGCTAACCTCGATACGTCATCGAATGCAGCTGACTTGGTGTGCTTTCATTCAATCACACCCAACACACGCACAACAACATCCACAAACCGAAACGCACACCACACCAATACACAACACTCTGAACATCTACTACAATGTCGACAGAATGTACCGAGACGGTTCACGCACATGGTCAAAGCATTACGGCCATGTGAAGATCAGTCGAGGCAAATCAATCTTCGCCCAATCGTCAGACCAACACAACGTGTGATCTTATCCTGGTGGGCACACTCACTCAACAACACAAAACAAACCACTGAAAAAACCATCTACAAACTACCTAACACACAACAACAAATACTATCTCAACTCACATATCACGGCCAACACAACCAAAACAACAAAAAAACTCACAAAACACACCCCACTAATAAACTCAACAAACAACAACATCACTCCACCCTCACACGCACATACACATACTCACAGGCATAAACGACAACAAACAACAATAACCATTCCACACCGAAAGCCACACAATCTCACACACACCATCACTCAACATCTCACAACCAACAACAACAAATATGTCGCAATGTGACATGGAGGAGACTCCAAACGTCGACTATTGCATGTCTCTCTCGCACACATGTAACACTGCTAACCTCGATACGTCATCGAATGCAGCTGACTTGGTGTGCTTTCATTCAATCACACCCAACACACGCACAACAACATCCACAAACCGAAACGCACACCACACCAATACACAACACTCTGAACATCTACTACAATGTCGACAGAATGTACCGAGACGGTTCACGCACATGGTCAAAGCATTACGGCCATGTGAAGATCAGTCGAGGCAAATCAATCTTCGCCCAATCGTCAGACCAACACAACGTGTGATCTTATCCTGGTGGGCACACTCACTCAACAACACAAAACAAACCACTGAAAAAACCATCTACAAACTACCTAACACACAACAACAAATACTATCTCAACTCAAACATCACGGCCAACACAACCAAAACAACAAAAAAACTCACAAAACACACCCCACTAATAAACTCAACAAACAACAACATCACTCCACCCTCACACGCACATACACATACTCACAGGCATAAACGACAACAAACAACAATAACCATTCCACACCGAAAGCCACACAATCTCACACACACCATCACTCAACATCTCACAACCAACAACAACAAATATGTCGCAATGTGACATGGAGGAGACTCCAAACGTCGACTATTGCATGTCTCTCTCGCACACATGTAACACTGCTAACCTCGATACGTCATCGAATGCAGCTGACTTGGTGTGCTTTCATTCAATCACACCCAACACACGCACAACAACATCCACAAACCGAAACGCACACCACACCAATACACAACACTCTGAACATCTACTACAATGTCGACAGAATGTACCGAGACGGTTCACGCACATGGTCAAAGCATTACGGCCATGTGAAGATCAGTCGAGGCAAATCAATCTTCGCCCAATCGTCAGACCAACACAACGTGTGATCTTATCCTGGTGGGCACACTCACTCAACAACACAAAACAAACCACTGAAAAAACCATCTACAAACTACCTAACACACAACAACAAATACTATCTCAACTCAAACATCACGGCCAACACAACCAAAACAACAAAAAAACTCACAAAACACACCCCACTAATAAACTCAACAAACAACAACATCACTCCACCCTCACACGCACATACACATACTCACAGGCATAAACGACAACAAACAACAATAACCATTCCACACCGAAAGCCACACAATCTCACACACACCATCACTCAACATCTCACAACCAACAACAACAAATATGTCGCAATGTGACATGGAGGAGACTCCAAACGTCGACTATTGCATGTCTCTCTCGCACACATGTAACACTGCTAACCTCGATACGTCATCGAATGCAGCTGACTTGGTGTGCTTTCATTCAATCACACCCAACACACGCACAACAACATCCACAAACCGAAACGCACACCACACCAATACACAACACTCTGAACATCTACTACAATGTCGACAGAATGTACCGAGACGGTTCACGCACATGGTCAAAGCATTACGGCCATGTGAAGATCAGTCGAGGCAAATCAATCTTCGCCCAATCGTCAGACCAACACAACGTGTGATCTTATCCTGGTGGGCACACTCACTCAACAACACAAAACAAACCACTGAAAAAACCATCTACAAACTACCTAACACACAACAACAAATACTATCTCAACTCACATATCACGGCCAACACAACCAAAACAACAAAAAAACTCACAAAACACACCCCACTAATAAACTCAACAAACAACAACATCACTCCACCCTCACACGCACATACACATACTCACAGGCATAAACGACAACAAACAACAATAACCATTCCACACCGAAAGCCACACAATCTCACACACACCATCACTCAACATCTCACAACCAACAACAACAAATATGTCGCAATGTGACATGGAGGAGACTCCAAACGTCGACTATTGCATGTCTCTCTCGCACACATGTAACACTGCTAACCTCGATACGTCATCGAATGCAGCTGACTTGGTGTGCTTTCATTCAATCACACCCAACACACGCACAACAACATCCACAAACCGAAACGCACACCACACCAATACACAACACTCTGAACATCTACTACAATGTCGACAGAATGTACCGAGACGGTTCACGCACATGGTCAAAGCATTACGGCCATGTGAAGATCAGTCGAGGCAAATCAATCTTCGCCCAATCGTCAGACCAACACAACGTGTGATCTTATCCTGGTGGGCACACTCACTCAACAACACAAAACAAACCACTGAAAAAACCATCTACAAACTACCTAACACACAACAACAAATACTATCTCAACTCACATATCACGGCCAACACAACCAAAACAACAAAAAAACTCACAAAACACACCCCACTAATAAACTCAACAAACAACAACATCACTCCACCCTCACACGCACATACACATACTCACAGGCATAAACGACAACAAACAACAATAACCATTCCACACCGAAAGCCACACAATCTCACACACACCATCACTCAACATCTCACAACCAACAACAACAAATATGTCGCAATGTGACATGGAGGAGACTCCAAACGTCGACTATTGCATGTCTCTCTCGCACACATGTAACACTGCTAACCTCGATACGTCATCGAATGCAGCTGACTTGGTGTGCTTTCATTCAATCACACCCAACACACGCACAACAACATCCACAAACCGAAACGCACACCACACCAATACACAACACTCTGAACATCTACTACAATGTCGACAGAATGTACCGAGACGGTTCACGCACATGGTCAAAGCATTACGGCCATGTGAAGATCAGTCGAGGCAAATCAATCTTCGCCCAATCGTCAGACCAACACAACGTGTGATCTTATCCTGGTGGGCACACTCACTCAACAACACAAAACAAACCACTGAAAAAAACCATCTACAAACTACCTAACACACAACAACAAATACTATCTCAACTCAAACATCACGGCCAACACAACCAAAACAACAAAAAAACTCACAAAACACACCCCACTAATAAACTCAACAAACAACAACATCACTCCACCCTCACACGCACATACACATACTCACAGGCATAAACGACAACAAACAACAATAACCATTCCACACCGAAAGCCACACAATCTCACACACACCATCACTCAACATCTCACAACCAACAACAACAAATATGTCGCAATGTGACATGGAGGAGACTCCAAACGTCGACTATTGCATGTCTCTCTCGCACACATGTAACACTGCTAACCTCGATACGTCATCGAATGCAGCTGACTTGGTGTGCTTTCATTCAATCACACCCAACACACGCACAACAACATCCACAAACCGAAACGCACACCACACCAATACACAACACTCTGAACATCTACTACAATGTCGACAGAATGTACCGAGACGGTTCACGCACATGGTCAAAGCATTACGGCCATGTGAAGATCAGTCGAGGCAAATCAATCTTCGCCCAATCGTCAGACCAACACAACGTGTGATCTTATCCTGGTGGGCACACTCACTCAACAACACAAAACAAACCACTGAAAAAACCATCTACAAACTACCTAACACACAACAACAAATACTATCTCAACTCAAACATCACGGCCAACACAACCAAAACAACAAAAAAACTCACAAAACACACCCCACTAATAAACTCAACAAACAACAACATCACTCCACCCTCACACGCACATACACATACTCACAGGCATAAACGACAACAAACAACAATAACCATTCCACACCGAAAGCCACACAATCTCACACACACCATCACTCAACATCTCACAACCAACAACAACAAATATGTCGCAATGTGACATGGAGGAGACTCCAAACGTCGACTATTGCATGTCTCTCTCGCACACATGTAACACTGCTAACCTCGATACGTCATCGAATGCAGCTGACTTGGTGTGCTTTCATTCAATCACACCCAACACACGCACAACAACATCCACAAACCGAAACGCACACCACACCAATACACAACACTCTGAACATCTACTACAATGTCGACAGAATGTACCGAGACGGTTCACGCACATGGTCAAAGCATTACGGCCATGTGAAGATCAGTCGAGGCAAATCAATCTTCGCCCAATCGTCAGACCAACACAACGTGTGATCTTATCCTGGTGGGCACACTCACTCAACAACACAAAACAAACCACTGAAAAAACCATCTACAAACTACCTAACACACAACAACAAATACTATCTCAACTCACATATCACGGCCAACACAACCAAAACAACAAAAAAACTCACAAAACACACCCCACTAATAAACTCAACAAACAACAACATCACTCCACCCTCACACGCACATACACATACTCACAGGCATAAACGACAACAAACAACAATAACCATTCCACACCGAAAGCCACACAATCTCACACACACCATCACTCAACATCTCACAACCAACAACAACAAATATGTCGCAATGTGACATGGAGGAGACTCCAAACGTCGACTATTGCATGTCTCTCTCGCACACATGTAACACTGCTAACCTCGATACGTCATCGAATGCAGCTGACTTGGTGTGCTTTCATTCAATCACACCCAACACACGCACAACAACATCCACAAACCGAAACGCACACCACACCAATACACAACACTCTGAACATCTACTACAATGTCGACAGAATGTACCGAGACGGTTCACGCACATGGTCAAAGCATTACGGCCATGTGAAGATCAGTCGAGGCAAATCAATCTTCGCCCAATCGTCAGACCAACACAACGTGTGATCTTATCCTGGTGGGCACACTCACTCAACAACACAAAACAAACCACTGAAAAAACCATCTACAAACTACCTAACACACAACAACAAATACTATCTCAACTCAAACATCACGGCCAACACAACCAAAACAACAAAAAAACTCACAAAACACACCCCACTAATAAACTCAACAAACAACAACATCACTCCACCCTCACACGCACATACACATACTCACAGGCATAAACGACAACAAACAACAATAACCATTCCACACCGAAAGCCACACAATCTCACACACACCATCACTCAACATCTCACAACCAACAACAACAAATATGTCGCAATGTGACATGGAGGAGACTCCAGACGTCGACTATTGCATGTCTCTCTCGCACACATGTAACACTGCTAACCTCGATACGTCATCGAATGCAGCTGACTTGGTGTGCTTTCATTCAATCACACCCAACACACGCACAACAACATCCACAAACCGAAACGCACACCACACCAATACACAACACTCTGAACATCTACTACAATGTCGACAGAATGTACCGAGACGGTTCACGCACATGGTCAAAGCATTACGGCCATGTGAAGATCAGTCGAGGCAAATCAATCTTCGCCCAATCGTCAGACCAACACAACGTGTGATCTTATCCTGGTGGGCACACTCACTCAACAACACAAAACAAACCACTGAAAAAACCATCTACAAACTACCTAACACACAACAACAAATACTATCTCAACTCACATATCACGGCCAACACAACCAAAACAACAAAAAAACTCACAAAACACACCCCACTAATAAACTCAACAAACAACAACATCACTCCACCCTCACACGCACATACACATACTCACAGGCATAAACGACAACAAACAACAATAACCATTCCACACCGAAAGCCACACAATCTCACACACACCATCACTCAACATCTCACAACCAACAACAACAAATATGTCGCAATGTGACATGGAGGAGACTCCTAACGTCGACTATTGCATGTCTCTCTCGCACACATGTAACACTGCTAACCTCGATACGTCATCGAATGCAGCTGACTTGGTGTGCTTTCATTCAATCACACCCAACACACGCACAACAACATCCACAAACCGAAACGCACACCACACCAATACACAACACTCTGAACATCTACTACAATGTCGACAGAATGTACCGAGACGGTTCACGCACATGGTCAAAGCATTACGGCCATGTGAAGATCTGTCGAGGCAAATCAATCTTCGCCCAATCGTCAGACCAACACAACGTGTGATCTTATCCTGGTGGGCACACTCACTCAACAACACAAAACAAACCACTGAAAAAACCATCTACAAACTACCTAACACACAACAACAAATACTATCTCAACTCACATATCACGGCCAACACAACCAAAACAACAAAAAAACTCACAAAACACACCCCACTAATAAACTCAACAAACAACAACATCACTCCACCCTCACACGCACATACACATACTCACAGGCATAAACGACAACAAACAACAATAACCATTCCACACCGAAAGCCACACAATCTCACACACACCATCACTCAACATCTCACAACCGACAACAACAAATATGTCGCAATGTGACATGGAGGAGACTCCAAACGTCGACTATTGCATGTCTCTCTCGCACACATGTAACACTGCTAACCTCGATACGTCATCGAATGCAGCTGACTTGGTGTGCTTTCATTCAATCACACCCAACACACGCACAACAACATCCACAAACCGAAACGCACACCACACCAATACACAACACTCTGAACATCTACTACAATGTCGACAGAATGTACCGAGACGGTTCACGCACATGGTCAAAGCATTACGGCCATGTGAAGATCAGTCGAGGCAAATCAATCTTCGCCCAATCGTCAGACCAACACAACGTGTGATCTTATCCTGGTGGGCACACTCACTCAACAACACAAAACAAACCACTGAAAAAACCATCTACAAACTACCTAACACACAACAACAAATACTATCTCAACTCACATATCACGGCCAACACAACCAAAACAACAAAAAAACTCACAAAACACACCCCACTAATAAACTCAACAAACAACAACATCACTCCACCCTCACACGCACATACACATACTCACAGGCATAAACGACAACAAACAACAATAACCATTCCACACCGAAAGCCACACAATCTCACACACACCATCACCCAACATCTCACAACCAACAACAACAAATATGTCGCAATGTGACATGGAGGAGACTCCAAACGTCGACTATTGCATGTCTCTCTCGCACACATGTAACACTGCTAACCTCGATACGTCATCGAATGCAGCTGACTTGGTGTGCTTTCATTCAATCACACCCAACACACGCACAACAACATCCACAAACCGAAACGCACACCACACCAATACACAACACTCTGAACATCTACTACAATGTCGACAGAATGTACCGAGACGGTTCACGCACATGGTCAAAGCATTACGGCCATGTGAAGATCAGTCGAGGCAAATCAATCTTCGCCCAATCGTCAGACCAACACAACGTGTGATCTTATCCTGGTGGGCACACTCACTCAACAACACAAAACAAACCACTGAAAAAACCATCTACAAACTACCTAACACACAACAACAAATACTATCTCAACTCACATATCACGGCCAACACAACCAAAACAACAAAAAAACTCACAAAACACACCCCACTAATAAACTCAACAAACAACAACATCACTCCACCCTCACACGCACATACACATACTCACAGGCATAAACGACAACAAACAACAATAACCATTCCACACCGAAAGCCACACAATCTCACACACACCATCACTCAACATCTCACAACCAACAACAACAAATATGTCGCAATGTGACATGGAGGAGACTCCAAACGTCGACTATTGCATGTCTCTCTCGCACACATGTAACACTGCTAACCTCGATACGTCATCGAATGCAGCTGACTTGGTGTGCTTTCATTCAATCACACCCAACACACGCACAACAACATCCACAAACCGAAACGCACACCACACCAATACACAACACTCTGAACATCTACTACAATGTCGACAGAATGTACCGAGACGGTTCACGCACATGGTCAAAGCATTACGGCCATGTGAAGATCAGTCGAGGCAAATCAATCTTCGCCCAATCGTCAGACCAACACAACGTGTGATCTTATCCTGGTGGGCACACTCACTCAACAACACAAAACAAACCACTGAAAAAACCATCTACAAACTACCTAACACACAACAACAAATACTATCTCAACTCACATATCACGGCCAACACAACCAAAACAACAAAAAAACTCACAAAACACACCCCACTAATAAACTCAACAAACAACAACATCACTCCACCCTCACACGCACATACACATACTCACAGGCATAAACGACAACAAACAACAATAACCATTCCACACCGAAAGCCACACAATCTCACACACACCATCACTCAACATCTCACAACCAACAACAACAAATATGTCCCAATGTGACATGGAGGAGACTCCAAACGTCGACTATTGCATGTCTCTCTCGCACACATGTAACACTGCTAACCTCGATACGTCATCGAATGCAGCTGACTTGGTGTGCTTTCATTCAATCACACCCAACACACGCACAACAACATCCACAAACCGAAACGCACACCACACCAATACACAACACTCTGAACATCTAC
>OX235276.1:29602852-29767119 GCA_944472155.2 Trichobilharzia szidati | reverse complement strand
CCGTTTCCACGTACTTCTTCTTTCCTCTCTGGTACTTTGCTGCTCTCCTCTATTTACCTTGTAATTGGAGTTGCACAGATCTACAGTAAGACTGAAGTTGAATAGGAATTGAAGCCACCTACTTAAATATACAACATCGCCCTTCAAGCTGTTCACTCGTAATAACTCAAAATCCTTGAAAAATCCACTGTTACGATATCAGGACGCTGTATAACATCCTGTGCAAGCAGTATCCATGATCTAAAATGGTTTACAAATGTATGTTAACCAACTAATTTTTTACATACTTTATCTTTCTTCTATTTTGCTGCTGAGCGTACTCTTCTATATACCTCCTGGTCGAGGTCGAACAACCCAACATCTAAATTGAAATGACCATTTAAGTAAATTCAAACTCAAATTCCATGAACGATCCGATGCAACCACTTGAAAACGCTGGCCAACATTCTGTACTAGGAGTATTCTTGATCCGATATAAAGAAACAACTGGTTTTCAAGCAGTTTTCAATGTATTACTCAACTTACATGTGCAGTCTGCCATGCTGACGCAAATGGCGCAAATGGATAGTTCTAGAATCGACCTCGGCCCCATTTGATGCAGTAAAACAATCTAACATGTCCTTATCTAATTTTCGTATCAAAGATCAAATTTCTTTCCTATTATAAAACTACGATAAGACTGCTGACAAAAATGGAATAAATACATTATTGACTCAAAATAATACATCAATAAACTTTATCTCAAGGATGCTGTTCACAACAAAGTTATATAGGAGAATTGACTTCAAGCTTTATTTTTCCCAGATATTTGTATTACATTCATCTGAAGTCTGGGTTTTTTGTTAATGCGAAGACAATATTTCTATATCTCTTTATGTGTTACACAGACAGACTATTTTGCAGACTGTTCCGACTGACTCGAATGTCAGAAAGAACAAACAAACTGTAAATTCAACATGCATCGAAACATGTGTAATTTATATAATAACTTATCCATGCCTGTACAATTGGTATGTTCCTGCATAAACAGGAATAAATAAATAAATAAACTTACTCGTACAGAACATCATGCAGCAACAAATAGCGGCTGACCTCAGCGCAGTAAACGAATCTGTCTGACAATGACCAACATTAGTCTGCACTGAGTATAATTCACTTCTGGTGTTACTTACGATGAAAATGCAGACAAAATCATACAAATAAATCACTCTTCAAATTAGTACCCAATTCGGATATAATTCAAGAACAAGATACGGTGCCGCACACACCAAAGTTATATGGGGGAATTGACTTCAAGCTTTATTTTTTCCCAAGTATTTGTAATCCATCCTACACATTCTTGAGTATTTTTGTTAATGCGAAGACAGTATTTCTATATTTCTCAATGTGCTCCATTGAATGACTAGTTAGCAGATAGCTCCCATAAACTAATGTCAGAAAGTACAGCAACCGTGTAATTTCACCACAAACCAAATTTGTGTAATTTAAGTAATACTTATCCATGTCTGTAAAATTGGTGTGTTCCTACATGGATAGGAATAAATATATGTACCATATAGCTGTTGGACGAGTTAAGTAGAGGTTTAAGGCCCTCCGTGTAGTTGAATCACTTAGCGGTTAGTAGCGCCGAAATTTTGTTGGGTCGATAAAATAGAGGTGGTGATTTCACTGCCATTCTATACTCCATTTTTAATTTGGCGAATCACTTCGATTAGTTCCGCACACAATTTACTTTTCGCGAATCCAGCATGTTCAAGCAACGTCTTTCTATCCGGGGCGTACATTAGTCTGTCTCAAATGGTGCTATATAAAGCATGTTAAGGTCCCATGTGTCCTTCACAGATTCGTAAGACGAATTACTAGCCATAGCGCTTTCCTTTTTCCGATATATGTGGCCACTTTTGACTAAACTATCACCTGAACAATTCATAATAATTTGTAATTGGATACCATTATATTCTCTTCGTTATTCTCTTTTTGAAGTTAAACTTACTCCCTTAGCTCATATTCTTTAAACCATTAAAGTCTGATTGTATCTGAAAAACAACATCTTGTGTCAGGAAAGCCATTAAGTCATCAAAACATTGTAATTTCGGTATATTGAAGTCAGTATAGTTAGCATATTACTCTGCGAATGTACACTATCATTCTAAGTAGTATGTAGCTGCCCCTATGCCTTCTAAAATGTATTTCGAGTTATATATTATCCTCACTTGCGTTTATTTCACAATTCATTTGTCAGGACGGTTTTTACCCTGAAATACTTTTGAACCACGCGTAAATTTAATAATATAATATATATTTCGTATAAACGGGTAAGTTTACATGAAATGTATGCTATTTTTACAGGCACGATCAATTGTATTTTCCAAATTACAATTGTGAACTAGCATAGATTATAACTTTTTCAAAAGTTCAAATTATTGAATTATAGTACAAGCAATCGGAAAAGATTCTTATAAACGCTAATTTGTAAATCTTTCACGAAGGTCTCCATCGAAGTTGAGCGACAACCCAAACTTCGTTCCATTTCCTGATGATAGTTATGGCCAGTCGATAAACAACATATGTTTGAGTGAGTGGTATGCCCCTTTATGCTTGAACGCTATTACAGGAAGAGAATAAAATCTTGCGCAGCTGCAAAATGGTATGAAAAGCAGTTATGAGTAATACATTATTGGAAGTATATTTACAAGAAAAATACAAGAAGGATACAAGAATTTAATACTTACCCGAATACTGGCTGGTTACCTGCTGAGTAAAATCACTCGATGAAAATGACAAGAAATTTGGGTTGCCCCCTCGACCCTGATGGTGACCTTACACTGCGACGTTTACACGGACTTGTCCTGGTAGTCTAAACTGTAATTCAACCATTTAAGTATCGAAACAGTACTAACTCATCTACACTTTGCGATCGTGCTTTGTATCGTGCTTGATCGTGCACGTATAAATGGCATGCTTCTCATGTAAACATACCTTTTATTTGAAGATGTAAATTATTTCTATCTCTCTGCATTCCCTTCAAAGCTGTTGGTTGCCCTTCTTCGGTGTGTTGTCGAGGTGTCCTTTCAGATGATAGGTGTCTTTCCTCCCTTTCGAATTTGCTGTAACAGTGGTCTGAGCATATCTGTTGAGGTCACTAGGTCCGTTTATTTCGCGGTCTGGCACCACTATTTTTTGACTTTCAGTAACTATATCACCCAAAACTTATGCTTTCATTGGATTCCGGAATTCACCAATATTGCTGCAGCCATTAGTGTTATCTCTGGAAAAGCTTCTGGTTTGGGTAAATTTAAGAGACTCTGAGGTGGTAGCAGGATGATCGGGCAGTAAATGATTACCAGCCTGATCTCTCATGGAGTATTGGTCGTGTTCGGATCTTTCCACGTAGGCTAATTAGTAGATATCCTTTTAATGGACTTCGAAACATATTCTTGAGGTGTATGATACTGTCTGACATTGTTTGCTAACGCTAGCACAAAAGTCACGCATGGAAGGAATGTAAATTCGCGATTCTAACACTCGGAGGATCAGTGAATGGATAACGACAAGTGGATCCGGCAGTGCCCATAGTGGGAAAACTTCTCAGTACTTTCTTTGAATCTCAGGCGAAGGCTAAAATTAAGAAAGGCGATCAGTGATTCTCTCAGATTGCTTAAAACAATGATTCCCTGGACACTAATTTAATCAGAGAAATGAATGGCAAACTACGGGATCCGATAGGATGTTGTAGATCGGTGGTCAAGTGAATGATGAATATATCGGAACTAAAGCGTTTAACTTTCAACTCTTGAGGCTAAGAGTACATCCTCTTTAGATGAAGAGTAGATCTTGAGTAGATTCTGAGGAAGAAACAAGGCACGAATGGTCAAGCGCAAGATACTGAAGACTCCAGTTTGAGGCTAATGATTCTATTTAATAAACGCCATACTTGAGTGTGCTCTGAAGTAATTGCGGGGAACAGTACTGCATAAAACCAGTGCACTACAGGTCTGGGAAAAGCTGAGATTAAAGTGTACATGATAAATTAGCTGCACGACAATGAGAAACCACTCAAGTAATCCGAGGCACAATGGGCTTATGTACGGTGAAAGGAGAAATGATCAAAGCTACCCGACGCAAAGCAAGTCGAGTTGCTACACTCATCTGCCTGCATGATAGAGGTTGTTAAGGCTAGCCAGGATCAGTAAGGCAAGACAGAACTTCACGACTCTGAGGTACGTATGCAAGTAAACACAATGAAGCGAAGATGTATTGGACATAAGCTGAGAGGACGGTTGAGTGACACCATGTGCCAAGCCCTTCAGGGAAACTCGAATGGGAAATGATGAGCTTGGCTTCGGAGAGTACCATGAAGGCGATTCACTGAGGAGACGAACAGTTGTAAGGGCATGTAAATGAAGAAGCTGAGGACAGAATGCAGCGTCGACGCTCCGCTGAATCCCCACTTCCCCCTTAGAACACAATGGACAGAAAATCGTAGTACCTGAACGTTGTTTGATCCATGAATTGGCACAGATCATTCGGAACGGCTTCAATTTCTTGATAAGCCTTGGACCGCTCATTGCATACATTTCTTTTTGGAAAGCTTCCAAAAGCTTAAGCGCTTCTTTGTGTGATGATAAATACAGGAAGCGATATCAGAGGTTTTACATTTTGTATCTCATAGATAATACTGAAGATATAGAAGAATTTCAGTGGCACTCCATCTATCGCTCGAAATGGGTGACATAAGAGGACTTCTGGATGATTCCGAAGAAATCTCAGAGTCTCAGTTAATTCTGGAGCCGGAGACGGTGCAAGTGCCTCAATGACACGCGGATAAAAACGCAGTATTGCACTCTAGAGAAGACTGATGGAAAAATAGCTGGACCGGTATCTGTTGCGTGGTCACTGCTTAACTTCGAAAGACTGACATAAAGGATATGAGGAAGTATATACATGAAATTCCCTTGGCCCAAATATTCCTTGGACTATTTTTCGCCTCTGAAAATCCTCCGCACTGAGTGGACTTCGAACATACTCAACAGCATGGCAGTTCATCTAAAGCAGCAGACGAAAACCGATTGTCCATCCAAGGCAAGGGTTAGTTTCTTGAACCTTACAGTTGGCTACAATAATAGCTGAGCGCTATTAAGTGAATGAGAGCTAACTGAAGAAGTATGGCAGGTAGTTCAGTTAATAATAGCATATTTTTCCTGACTATATGGGCACGTACCAGTTTACAGGTATGGATAAATTATTATTTAAATTACCTTAAATTGGCTTATGATGAAATTTCGTGGTTGCTCTTCTTTTTGGCTTCACAGTCAGTTGGAAGAGTCTGCCAAATAGTCAGTGGAACAAATTAAGAGATATTGAAATATCGCCCTCAACCAGGTCCGCGGTGGATGGACAACAAATACTGGCGAGAAAAATAAAGCTCGTAGTCAGTTCTCCTACTTAACCTTGCTTTGTACGGTATCACATCTTATTCTTGATTTATAGTCAGGTGATGTGTTAATTTAAAATCAGTAATTTATATTTGGTCTCATTTAGTCTTCAACAAAGACACCGATACAGTGATTCTATCCTCTGCGTTAGTGTTAATCAGATGGAGCGTTAGGATCACTATAACCTACACTTTGCAGTTATTCATAATATTGCTAGCACATCTGATGAATAACGGAAACACCTTCGTCATGAAATCTGCTGACAATTTCAAAGTTGGTCTCATATACAACCGGAAAGGTCACAGTTATGGTGTACTTACCGGTGACTTTGAAATTTTATAGACTTTCACACACTTTATGAATCATTCACCGATAATTATTCCTCATTCTGCATCTCTTATGTTTTACTTCAGCACCTGTACTAAAATGCTACTGACCCACCACTATAGACGTAATCATTTACAATTCCCGCGCGAAATTGACACGCCATATTTTTTCACTTAAAATTTAGATTTGACGCTATATCTTGTAACTTATTGGGTCGAAAGCAGGCTTCGAAAATTATCTATTTACTTATTTGTAAATTTTTTCAATGTTTCTCTAACATAAATCACTGTTCAATCTATATTTAAATTAACAAACCATATATTCTACCAGTTCTAATTAGTGTATATATGTTCATGCCCATAAAAATGGCTGGTCTCTGTTCCAAAAATAAATTATTTTTGTTATGTCATCGTAGGTTTGTATCCATAGTGAATTATATTTCGTGCAAGCGAACACCGGACAAAATAGCAAGGAATTTTCTCACTGCATTGAATGGTTCATAGTTCTCCAATGTTGGCCACTGCTGTCATTTGTAGCTGCATCGATATCTGCATATGTAAGTGGGTTAGGATGCAGAAAAATGTCTGGAAATTAGTTGTATCTTCCTATTAGGTCACGAATATTGCTCGTGTAGAATGTCAGTCGGTGTTCTGAAGTGGTGGCCTGGGAGATTTTGGGGAAGTTGAGTGACTGCCAGCCAACAGCTTGAAAAATGATGCGGTATAAGCACATTAGTAGCATCAAGTCCTGTTTAACTCCACTCCAACTGTAAGTCGTTGCCACTTCCACTAGAAGGCAGATAGAAGAGTTGGAGTGGGCAGCAGAGTGCCGGAAAAAGACGAAGAATATGTATATGTTTACATTTACCGTAAAATTTCAGTTTAGTAAAAGCATACCGATATTCTCGTTGTCCCTCCATATATGTGTCCAGCTAGTCTTCTTATCGCTTAGGAATATAGGTTTATGCGTCTAGATATATAATGGTCCTAATATTTGAAGCGTTCTAGAAGTAAATGGTGCATTCCTATTGCTTGTGTAGTCACTAGAATGTGACAGTATGTGCAGAGAGAGTCTGAATCCTATAAAAGAGTTGCAGGTTCTGATTTCCATGGGCAAACTGTTCCATGTTCTAGAATACACGAGTGTGAAAGATTTTTCACAAAGTGGTGATATAAAGGCTTTTACTGCCACCGCACATGTTGGTTACGTGGATCGCAACAGCCTTCCTCTGAGAATCGTTTGTCCTTACTGTCTGAGAATGATAATTTGTGCGAAACCTTGGGGAAAAAGGGTATTAGATTTATACTGATCCTTCTTGCTCAAAAGGGTCTAGATCCAGAGATACACACCTTGAAATGTAGTCTTTCTCAGAATCACATCCAAGTGGTTCGGATGGGAATCGTCGTTGGACGTTTTCAGCTTTCAGCTTGTCACATAGACGAGTGCTGCTAGAAACAAACGCGCAGTATTCCAACAGTGTTCTCACGCATGGTTTGTGCGGCATGAGTTTGGCTACATGGCTATAAAAGATTCTGGGTATGGATCCTGAGGGCATCCCCGACCTGCTCAGAAAATGCCAGGTCACTAGAGTACCTGAGTCCTTAGTCGGCGACACTGAAATCTGGGTCAGCGATTGAAGCGTTAATCAAATGAAGTCTGTGAGTCCACCAAGGCAGATCCAATCACATTTTTCTGGGCCCACATATTGTTTCTGTGTGCTTTCTCTCCTGTTGGTTTGAATAGGACCGCCGCCAGTGCATGGTTCTTCCCATTTTGAAAAGGATCCTCTGTGAGCCTGGTTTGCATCTACCCAGATAGCTTCTTCATGTACACTTTTTTCGGTCTGTGACTTCGAACGTCACGCATTTGTCGTTTTCTCTCTGTCCGAATTTCATGGAGCAAATCTTTTTGTCCTTCTCATTTCTGGTTGCTTCTTTTCGTCTCGTTTCACTCCTCTCCCTGCCGCACATTTGGTGATGCGGCAAGGTCTTACTGTGTGTTGGTATTCGTGGTTTTCCACCATACACCAACTGAAACAGTAACTTCTCTGTTGTTTCCTGGCTAGAAGCACTATTAGATAGTAAAACCAATGTCTCCTTAGTAACCTCTCTATAAGGCCAGACATTTCTTCAGTGAATGGTTATTCCCTTCTGTCGAACCACTGGTTTGTGAAAGATATGATACGGTTCTAATCTTCTTCATACCTAGGTGCTGCGGGGGTTTGTGGATTCCTCACATTCAAAACAAGGATCCTGATCTGCCAATGTCGTCTATGTTGCACGGTGGTCTGCAATGATGTACCGAATCGCTAAGTCATTTGGAGCTTTCGGTCTTGGTCAGGGATCGTGACGGCGTCCACTTATAATGTAGCGTGTCGTGTCATGACCAGTAAGTGCTGTTTGATACTGGATACTGGCAGAAAGAGTCCCGTCACATCCAAAGTCACAAGCTGCCTGATGCCTTAGCTATAGTCAGCTTCACAGAGTGTCCTATACACCAACCCTTTTTCATCACCTAACACTGGGCATCCCGATACATATTTTGTAACATCTCCCATGCCTAGCCAATAGAAACTCTGTCTCAAGTGGTCAGCTGTTCTGGTTATGCCTGTGTACGCTTGCTGATTACATTCTTGTATCGTTTCACGGCCTAGCAACTGAGGTATTACCGCCATCCAACTTCATTTTTTCTTTCACGGATTCAGAATTCCATAAGCGTTCAGTCTTAAGCCATTTTTCTCTCTGAGTAGCATAGTTGGAGGTCCATTTACTAAAGGTGGATTTACTTCCACTCCGTTATAATACCCTGTATCACATCATTCAGAGTGGGATCCAGCTCCTGATTGATGTTGTTCCAATGCATATACCACGTACGCGATCTCAGATAGTCCAGCTTCGTCTTTCGGTCAAGGAAAAACATTTGTCATCAAATCTTCTTTTTTCAGAGCGTGTAAGATTCGTGAAATAGTACCTACGCAAGCACATCATCCACCCTGTGGGTTTTTGGTGTCCCCAGCCAATGTAGGAACTTGCAATTAAGTTCGAAGTGGAGCCGTTGGCCATGTAAGGCCTCTGTTTATCAAACGCCAACACTACTGCTACGCGTTCTCCCTCAACCGCTGAATACTTTCGTCCCGTGTGTAACACGACATGACTGGTATACTCAACAATTTCACTCTGCCTTAGTACTGCACCTCTTCATCAGACATTATTACATGTAGACACTATGAAATCCTTCCCAGATACAAGTAGTTCTAAAGTCATTCAGTGGCAGTCCAAAAGCTGTTTAGTGCGTTAAAATATCCACTGCAAGTTTCCCAGGGAAAGCAACTTTGAGTCACCTAATGATTTGTACAGGAGAGCTGCTACTTCGTTAAAGTTTTCCACTAACTGACTATAAATGGGCCGGTCTCCACTGGAGCTGTCGTGGTTTTCTCTAAAAATTCACAGCTGCGACGATCTTTATCACCGAGATTTCCCCACCGTTTCCCACTTCATTTCTTCACAGCCATCTGAAACTCTGTGTGGTCAGTGAGTATTTCAATCCTCTGAGTTTCTTCAAACGGCTGCTGCATGTCACACACGACCACTTTCTCTCTTTCTTTCTGTGACCAGGTCATCACCGTGCACTCCCATATTCTTCGGGTTTCTAGGCACCAATGTTATTGGTTATTTGAATGCGAGAGGCACACCTGCCAGTCGAAACTACATATTTTAAGCCGACACCATTTCTGACTCATGATGAACGCTGTTTTGTTTGTCACCTGGTTTTGTCGGTACCAGCCAATATCCTGATTGGAGGTATTTAACTGTAAAGAAGTCCACCTTCCATGTGCCTCCAGCGTCTGTACAGCCGCTGGTATGGTATATCTCGGAAACCAAAGTGAAATCCGTACTTTCCATTGGATTCCTTCATTGACAACTCTGGAGAGTTGAATGGGTCATCAGCTCCTTCAATAATGTCATCCTCTGATATCACCTGAACTTAGGTCACATCTCTTAAATGACATGGAACTCGTCGAGTCCTAAATATTGACATTTCCCGATCTGTCACTGGGACTTCATGCCTCACATTATTTCAGTACCCATAAGGGACTTGGTTATCAGCGAATCGATGCTCGTATTCTCCAACATTGATATATTCGGTGTTATCTCACTATTGCCATGCATGATGATTGGTCTACAGTTTGTCGTCTCAGTCCGCCTCCTCATGTAAACCACTGCACTTCTCGCAAAAAATCAGCCTTAAAGATTGTTCGCAGTAACTGAGGCATAACAGAGACTACAAAGGTTGCTTTGCGATGCCCAAAGTGAAAAATGCAGGATAACTTATCTGAGACTTTTAACACTTGTTAGCCTAATGCTTGAGATGTCAATACACACGCACTGACGCTGTGCTCAATGGCTGTCTGGTTAACTCCCCGAGTTCAATAGTTTCTATGAGTTGTGATGTTAATCCGTTTTAGCCTCTGAGAAATGTTGCCTGGAGGACTCAATAAACTGGGATACCAACAACTGCACCTCAGGCTTAGTATCTGGCGTAGGAATTGAGAGATAAAGCAGACTCAACACCTTCAGTGCTAAAACCAGTGAGTTGTCTGTTCCCACCGTGGTGGCACGAAATTGCTGCGGAGCGTTCAGCTGCACTATCGGTCTACCACCACCTGTTCTACCAGAGGCTTCATTGACTCCTCCTTACCTGCACTCTCCACTCTGTCGTAGGCTGCTTTCACCCTACCTCTCAGTAGTACTCGTGGCACGACTATCTTCATCACTGGATCCTGTATACTCGTCAACGGATTGAAAACCACACAAGAAACACCATGTGCCTCCTCCCTGGATAACTACAGCGCATAGGATTTTCATTAAGTGGTAGAAAATGACACCAAACGGTAGAGTAGGTCAGTATTTGGTAGGGGAATTGCCTATTGGGAAATCGAAGTATAAACGTGGCGAAATACATGTATTGCATTAAAATCTCCGTCTACACATGTTCTCCGAGTTCTGCTTCTTCTCATGTTTTCCACGTCATATCACATGGACCTCAGTTCCTCATCATCGCCATCAGAGTCATTCCTCCGCTACTGAATATTCCCGTTGAAGACAATATTCTAACTGAAAAATCCTTTCGGTAGCACCCAACATAGGAGCAATGAATTTGTAAGAACTGAAGAAACGACATAGAAGACACAATGGAGACCGTAGACTACATGGAGGACTGGTACCAAAAAAGCTTCTTTATTCGCCAAATATAATAAAACTTTCGGGATCATGATAAACGATTTCAAGCAACTGTATGTATTATGTGTGCGTCGGTGGCACAGTGGTTAGGACTCTCGCCGACCATGCACATGGTCCGGGGTTCGATCCCCTGCCGACGCACACCTGATATCTATGGTCGGCCTGTGAATTTGGGCTACCGATATCACATGCTGAAAACTCCATACTTGTACTAAAAATACGGTGTGGCATCAAGTTGTAACCAAAAAAAAAATATGTGGAACTGCTTCAGACCTACCGGTGACTGCTAAACCATACAGCGGAACAAGGCATAACTTCATGGAAATATTTAGACTACTTTTACGAATTACATAACAAACAGAAGGAGAGATATGCGAACAATTGTCACTTATGTTGGTATAGTGGGACCGTTGCAGCAGTAGCGGGACACTGTTGCAGTTTTTCAGGGCAAAGTGAACCCGATATTTCTCGTGGGATATTGAGACGCAAATACAGAAATATGAATTAATTAGCCACGTAAAACATAGCCAGTTCACCCAATGCAGATTGGTATCGAGATAAAGCTTATCAGAAATTACTCTGTTTCTTGTCGTAACGATACTGGCACTTTCTGGGACTCTTGAACATAAAAGTATGTAGAACCTATCTTCCTTAGGCACAAACCGAATCGAAGAACATAGTTTCATTGTTAGAATTTTACCCACAATTCTTGATGTATTTCTACAGAGGAAATGTATTTTGGCATGATAGGGCCAGAGCATTGTCTTGAAAATGAGATCATTTGAATTAACCACGTGGTCACCAAACTAAGTTAATTGTCATGATAACCACATGATAATGAAATAAACGAAATATGCTGTTATATAAAAATTACATATCTCATAGATTCGCCTCTCGATTTTAACCTTTTAGAGGCTAGGGGTGTTGACGTTCACGGATAGTTCGAAGTATACTGACGTTATATCTAATACCCACAACTTCCACAGAATTCCTTCCGCATAGGCCAATGGCAAAGCAAAACACCAGAATTGACCATCCAAATAACGAATCATATTTCTGGACCAAATCGGAGTGCGAGATGATTGCTCAACTATCTAGGAATCGTGCACGGACCAACGAACGAACGTAACACGATGGCGAGCCAAATGGTGTGGATGCTCGACCATAAGCCTTCAGCTAAACAAATCGACTAAAACATCCAATGCTCAGTGATGAATGCTGTGGACAATAATTCTGGGCAATTACCTACTGCTAAAACCTGAAAGAAGAGTCAAAGTCACAAACGAATGGAAACCACCATAATTGGATATTGATAAGCAGGAATGAAACATGGATTGCCTACATTCTACCTAGTGATAATTATTGGGACAAATTTACCAATTATTTTACTATGCATAGCATATCCTTTCAATATTATACCCGTATACCAGTTTCGCAACTTCAAAATTATTCCCATGTATGTTGTTTGATTATACTCCATCGCACTGCGTAATATATTTTGGATATGTCTACTTGTAGCAAACTGTATTCCATATTAAAATCACCTGACACAATTAAGATACCAAAGATCGATTTTCAAGATGATAAAAACGACATGGTACCTGCAAAGCGTTCACACACTGATGAAAAATTATGGCAGTGCTGGGAATGTGGTAAAACCTATGAAGCTGGATCTCGTCTTTCTGACCATCTTAAGATCTGCAAGAAAGAGGACGATGTATGTGAACATTTAGCAGGGTGCCCATTCTGCTCACACAATATAAACCAGCCAAATGATGCACCTTTCCATATTCATTCATTCAATTTGCATTTGCATAACTTTCATCCAGATGTCAAGTCGTTCGTATGTAGCTACTGTATGGATGTTATCAGATCCAATAAAATAGAAGATTTGGTTTCGCATGTAATTCTAATACATAAGATACCATGGAGGCCATCACCAGGTAGTGACATTTTTTTGTCTGATGCCTATGTACAAGTATGTTTATAAATTCTATCCCGTAATTGAAAAGCCTAGAATGTGGGCAATTAAGTAGTCATTTTGTTTCCGTACTCTATAGTTCCCTAAGAAAACTAAAGTGGTGACAGTTATTTAGTTGAAAACGCAGAAAATCTGAAACAAGTCACGTCAGTCCGAAGGCTTTGACCTACCTACACGAGAAGTACAAATAGCCTTTGCTTTTGCTACTATTCATCAGTAACTTGTACCAGTATCTATTCAGTTAGTAAAGTTTAGGTTTAAGCCATTTTCCTAGAAGATGTGATAATATTGTCTTTAAAGTCTGTGGTCTGTTTCCGCTCTCTGACTTTTGCAGGTTCATTACTTCGCTTCATTATGCGGAATATGAAATGTCGAAAGTAAATATTATGCCTTTGACTCAGTTTTCAATAAGTAAACATCAGTAAGGACTTTAACAAAATTCTCCTTTTTAAAGGTTCCTTTCAGTAGGTTCTCGAAATGGTAATTCTCTGTTCCTAAACACAATACGACAAAAGTGAAACATTGTATAGAGTTAATTTAATTTGAAGGACTCATAGTTGAATTAATATAGCTGAATGTGATAGTTCGACGATCACTTAAAAACAATGTCATTCCAAGCATCCAGTAAAGCATGTCATATATCATCCTGATATCCATTTATCGAAGCTCCAGTCAGAAGCACTACGTTGCATTTCAAAGCATTGGATTTCAGGCCATTCACTGTTATCCAGGGTTTTTGTCACAAAGAGTCTTTTTGAACGGGTTAAATGTTGTTATTCATTTCTTGGCTTTCGTACTTCGATATCGGAAAAAAGTGAGGTGGTTGAGAAGGACGAAAGTTGCCACAAGAATAAGGGTGTCAGGGTCGCTCTCTGAAACACCTCTTACGTTTATGCCTCCCATCATTGACAGGTTAAAATTACGTTCGTATGAGACCATGTATATACTTGACACAGTCATTCATTGATAATGGTTGCTTAAACAGTTTTAATAGGATTTTATTTGAGCCTAAATGGAAGTTACAAGTCAGATTCAGAAAGAGTGGACTGTTTTTTTATTGTTTCAGCTAGAAGTCTAGTCATCTTGCACTGTCATTACCATTCCATTGTCAAAGAAGTTGGTTTCTCCTCACTAAGTACTTATAGGGATGGTAAAATATGCAAATTAGTATAATTAGGTAGTTTCTTATTATTATTAGTCTTAGGCTGCTACATTTAAGAGACGTCAGTTGTGGAGGGTAGAAAGCCCTCCAAGCCTTTTTGGGCATGGGTGATATTTTTGTTTCCATGTGCCCCAGTTTCCTCTTATCTTACCTTGATAAACTAATGGAAGTCTAGGGCTTGATTCAATACACGATTTCACAGTGACTTATTTTGTTCGTGTATTTACTTTTCGTAGTTGTTGAAATGCCACTACCATTCAATCGTTTTCAAGAAAAGTTAGTTTTAGATTGCCGAAATTTTCATCTGTTATGATCGCTGTTTGGTGTTCCTTCTGTCAGATGGTTTAGTAGCACTACTACAGGCGGATATGCTCGTAGAAATGGCCACGATTACTCCAACGGAATTCATCTGTCAGCATATATTTACTTAACTACATCCTATACGAGAAAATGATTCTGACGACTAGCTACCAGTTTGGACTTACTATATGGAGTTCTGTAAGGCTGGAACCTCTGCTGGAGACAATAATCTTAAGTTGTGTACCGTAGGTGTAAAATACCATCTTATCTGTGTGAGTTCCAACACCCAGGCACCATTAAATTACACAATGCCATTATCACTCATACATTACTTACTCGGTTTACTTAATTGAAAATGTTCTCCATGAGGATTCATTTATTTAATTTAGTTAAGTGAATGACTGATTTGTTCAACAAACTGAGCGTTCTCATTGAAGTTGTGAGCATGTTCGTGTTGCGTTCATCACAATGGATTACTTTGTTAATTGTATACAGCGATTTGTATGTGCATTGACTACTTCGTTTACCTGAAGCATTCCATTACACTACAAAACAAAATATTTGAGTATTGGTTTTGTAGGGATTTTTGTTTTGATTGGCTGGAGGATTTCATTATGAGCTGACATCAGTTAGTGAACCATTGGAACACCTGGGAGTAGCGGACTACTGATTTGTCATAGTTTTGGACTCTTCAATAGTATGCATTTCCATTTGACGTACCTTATTCTATTCGTTCGTCCCAATAGTTCATGAAATATCATAACCTAATTCTTAATTTAATGAATTTGTCTTGTATTCTTAGAAAACACTTTACTCTGCACTGTACTAGATTTTGTCACAAACTCAAACAGGTGTGATTCAACAGTATGCTTTTTGATTTCCGATTTGCAGTAGTCGATAATGGCCACTGTCTTGATGCTATTAATGGATTTTAATCTATAATGTTTGTAAATATATTCCCAGCACTTAGTAGAGATAACTAGTTTATTATTATGCAATCACAATTTGAATATTTTTGTTGACCGAAAATTTCAAAGCCATCAATAGATGATTATTGCCACATACGTTTTTATTCACTACATGAAAAATGACAGTCTGTGCTGACATTCGATTTCCGTAATGCAAAGTTATTTTTGGATGCAGTTGGTAAGATAATTGCTTTTTTATTTATGTTGCACTTCTTTGGTTTGAGAACCTGACCTTTAACCAATAAGTTACACGTTACATCCCTTCATCTCCTACTATATTTGGGCAGCTAGTGATATCGTGATTTCTCTTTGTAGCCAAGACTGTGAACATATACACAGTTTTTGAGATAACATTCAATTTTTACAATTTGTTCTAAACCTTATATTAATAGTAGCTTGAACAACTTTTATTTGGATGTATAGCCTCCTTAGCGCATATGCGAAAAAATCAGCTTCCTCATCGAGTTGTTACTTGTTTGGGATGCGGTTGGTGTACATTTGTCTTACGTGCAAACAACGCAGCACAACCACCAACATCTTTAGAAACTCATCTGAGTAGATGTTCCGCTAACGGTGGTCAAGTTCACCTAACACGTCTATCCGAAGAGGCTTGTCTGTCTGTATTGGAAAAGTATAAAGCATTACAAGAAGCAGAACGTATCAGCGCAACATTTGCTCAATCCTTTCCAAATGTACGTGGATTTAGCGATAATTCTGGAGTTACAAGTTCACCGTTACGTTTTCATCGATATACTAGTGGCAATACATCCCGTGTGAGTACTCCCTTTATGTTTTGTTTCAGGTCATTTGTATTATTTGTCAAAACTACCTTAAAGTACATATCTGAAGAGAATTTCTTCGTATATTTGTTCTCGTATAATTTGTTTATGACTATTAATTCAGTGTCCTATGAATGAAATCAAATATTGCATTTCAGGAAATAGTTTTCTCATGATGAATTTATTACAAATCATCCATGTACAAATAAGTTTGCAGGGCACCGTTGTGGTGCTCAAGTCAGAGTTCCCAATTTTGGGTAATCTCATTTCAGACAATTAGGAAAGTGTTAGGAAGTTACAACCTACTTTTGGATGGCTTCATGTCAAATGTAAAGTCAAGTTCTCATGCAGATGTGAGTCGCCGATGTAAACACTCATCTCTCAATACCAATCTAACCAACAGATATTGATTTCTTACCTCACTCCTACTTATCTTATCCTCAACAATCGATTAGTATTTTAAGCTCGCATTGTTGGCATACAAGAACACGAACTGTGGAGCTGTTACTTTCGGGTTTTAGCACTCAGCTTTAAACTAGTTGATTATGGGTCTAAAGTCCAATCCTCTTACCAAGATCTACTTTTAGCTACCAGATAAAGTTATCAACATGCACATATTTGCAAATGTGCACGTAGTTTCGATGTAATGCTCCCCCGACACACGAAGAAAATCGATTGTGCAATCTTTTACTTTAACAGGGAAAATTTGGATCTTTACTCCGTTTGACTAATGCACAGCGACTGTTACTATATTACCTGGTAAATATTAACTATTGACTTCCCTCTGACTAGTAAGTTTCCCAACGAGACCAAAATACCGATAAGATGGCGCTTTTAAAAGTATGTGTAACACTTGCGCACTGTGGAAGTATGTAGCTCCATATGAATTTTTTTATTAGATATGTGACACAGTGAAACAGTATTATTTACTGGATGACGTTTCGAACACAATTTATTGTGCATAATCACATCGCCAATTATAACCACACAACTTCAAAACTTTCGTTTCATAGTTTTCTTTATCCTTTCCCATTCGTCGTAGCGGTAGTAGGATTTTCCAGATATCAGGGTGAACAGGTGTTGAATCATCCCTATTACACGTATTCTCTTCAGTTGATTCGATAAATAAAGCTTCCGATATCAATCTCTCCCTCCACTCTGTCACATTAGATTTTAGAACTGTCATCTTATGCCATCATCCTATTGTATGGTTGTGTATAATTGCATGTAGTGAGTGCTATAGCTCAACTAACTATTCTCCAAATTTCTTACCTTATTCTGGTCAAGTAATCGAGATTTTGCTGCCAGGTTTTTGTGCTCCGCTAGTCAGACTGACCTTGTTCTACTACTTTGACCTATATATATCAGCTAACGATCAATCCAGCAGGGTATTAGATAAACTAAATTCTTTTGTTTAATTGACTCCACAGGATTGATCCTCTAACCGAAAAATCTTGTTTCTAACTGAGTATGTGGGCAGTTTGAATGTCACTTTTATTCCTGCATTGTTAGGAATTCCCCGTAATATATCTGAGGTTCCTTCTTTGTATGGAAGTACTGTAACAACAGAAGACAAGGGCCAGGCAACAGATCGTTTATTAAGGAAATCAACATAGATTCATTATAGATTATTTTTAGCAGAAAAACACAGTCCTCTGATTGGTTATTTCTCATTGAAAGTTAATCTCTCATCTCTTTGTGGCTGTTTCTTGAACGTCAGATCATATATATGCTAACTGTTCCATAATGGATAAGATTTTATTTTGATAAATCACACAGTGTAGTACAGTTATATTAACTGATGACGTTTCGAGCACAAACTATTGCTCATAATCATATGATATGATTATACTTATATCAATATGCTAACTGTATCCGCCTACGCAAAGTCTTTGTTCTCATTTTTCTCACGACCAATATTGGGGACATAAACATTGACGTACATTACTATCTACCAACTTTGGCTAGCAGCCAGCTCTCACCACAGTACTACCGATGATTTGTATTCCCTATTGCTGGTCTTGTCATTATCCTGTGCATGTTTGACATGCATGTTGTCATTAATAATATTATTACCACTGTCACTACTATTATTATTAATTTTATTCTACATTTTCCCACATACTTCCTGATTAATTTATCAAGGTAATAATTAAGTTTCAAGGCTTCTCTTAAACGCCTCAGCCCCTGTCCTCGGTTTTCCGTGGTACTACTTAGTTTTTGTGCCCAGTTACTTGGACACTTTCCACCAATTATATTTTTACTGACATAGTCGGAAATCCGAATATCGGTTCGAATGCGTTGGTTTCCTGCAAACACCAGTGTTTAACTTCCTTTTCACGTTACAATCTAACATTGGAAGCTCCCTTTCCTGATTTTCCAATTCATAAGTGAATTGAATCGCCTCCACCTTCAAGTTGATGCTTTGGAAAAATTTATGTATATCTTCTGTTCTAAGTACGGTGAGTGTGTCGTCTACATACCTCCACCATACTTTTCGGATGATGCTGAACGTTTCAATTGGTAAGTTTTCCCACCTATCCGTGAATATATCTGCAACAATCGGGGATTTTGGTGATATTGGAGAATTCATAACATTGCAGGCAGGAATAAAATGGCACTCAAGCCCGCTAACTCAATTAGAAACAAGCTTTTTCGGTTAGAGGATCAATCCTGTGGAGTCAATTAAACAAAAGAATTTAGTTTATCTAATACCCTGCTGGATTGATCGTTAGCTGATATATATAGGTCAAAGTAGTAGAACAAGGTCAGTCTGACTAGCGGAGCACAAAAACCTGGCAGCAAAATCTCGATTACTTGACCAGAATAAGGTAAGAAATTTGGAGAATAGTTAGTTGAGCTATAGCACTCACTACATGCAATTATACACAACCATACAATAGGATGATGGCATAAGATGACAGTTCTAAAATCTAATGTGACAGAGTGGAGGGAGAGATTGATATCGGAAGCTTTATTTATCGAATCAACTGAAGAGAATACGTGTAATAGGGATGATTCAACACCTGTTCACCCTGATATCTGGAAAATCCTACTACCGCTACGACGAATGGGAAAGGATAAAGAAAACTATGAAACGAAAGTTTTGAAGTTGTGTGGTTATAATTGGCGATGTGATTATGCACAATAAATTGTGTTCGAAACGTCATCCAGTAAATAATACTATTTCTCTGCGTGATGTATTCAACAAGCACATTGAGGTGAGATGATGGAAAGACTTATATAACCGTCTCTCTCATTTGACTTAATTTTCACTTATGTTGCCGTTTGATGACAGTGACGATCTCAGTTATTGAAGTCTAATTCTCTCATGACTGTCTTTAGAAATGCAGATGCATTTTCTGAGAGGAGAATACTATTCTTCTGTAGTGTATTAGCAATTATGGCTTCATAATGAGTACCTTCGATTCCTACCAAATTCAGTTTTTCTTATCCGAATCATATATGTGGTTACTTTCCGGTGCTCTCTTATATTGCTTGAATAAGTGTGTTACATGCTCTGTAATGTGATACATGGGTGTTGCACTCAAGCACCTAATCTGTCGCATGTTCAAACAAATCCCCATATTTTTTTCACATATTCCTTCAGCACTCACAGGTACAAATGAAGATAAAAACATCACAGTAATTTGAACGGGACGAAAAGCAGGTGTATATTTTAACCTTAATTGTAACGATGAATCTATATAATGTATATATTTTGGCAATGATTACCGAAATTAAATTTTTAGCCAATCATTCTGATTCAGCATTCAAAAGTGTATATACTATTTGGTGTTACAATTTTTACACAAGTTGACCATGGTAACCAATGTAGTTACTTAACTCACTTAAAATAGTGATGAAGTATGTAATTCGGTGACTTAGTTGAGTAACAAGACGTTTCAGTTCACTTATTTGTTAGCTGTTGAAAGTTATGTGACAAATTACAAATACATGTTTATTGTCTTTGGTGCTCATCGTACAACCTTGAAATACTTTTGTCATATGTTGATAGTGTGAGGGTGTACTAATATAAAGCGTAAGTGAAGTAAGGGAACCAAACAAATGACACTCAGTTAGCATTTACACTACTGTGCGTATGATTTCTGCATTCAGTTTAAATCAACACTTATGTCAAATTTACAAAACAGTGTAAAGTGTGATTTGAATGTGCAAATAAGGTGTTCGTTTTGAGAAAAATGCATTCCTAGATACATCTTATTATACCTGTACTTAGCAGAACTCTACTCTCTTGATCTGATATATCCTACCTTCGCTTAATTAAAGAACTAAGGATTCCCATTAGAAAGCTTTTCCGTTATTTTGGATGAATTCTCAATGATATTGGGTCTGATTTCTAAATCAACCTTTCTTATCCTAGTCTTAAGTTGTTATCTTAACGCACAACTGACAGTCACTTTATTCGGTATTTATTGTTTATTTTATTTGTTATAAGGAAACAGATGTCGCGTCGAATACTCTTGAAAGTAATACCTACTGTCAGACCACAGATTGTACCGATGTTAAATCTTCGACGAAACAGAAATCGAAGCTAGAAACCATTCTAGAACAGCCAAATTTTAAGGAGGAAACATTTTTCGACATCCCGCTTACTATTCCACCGCCTCCACCACGTAGCGGTCAAAAAAAGTCAACTCCTGGTCGTTTATTTGTGTGTCCATTGTGTGGAGATAATGCACTGTCAAGTCTTCGAGAAAGGGATGAACATATCCAATCGTCTCATAATGGTGAACTAGTTTTTCCCTGTCAGGTATCAAGTTGTCTATTGTCGTATCATGAGTTTCGACTGTTTGAAGATTGATTTAAAGTTTTATATATATATATATATATATATATATAATATTTAACAACTAAAAATTGATTATTTCCCTGAAGAAGTTCGGACCAGTTTATTTAATGAAATGCTGGGACTATTTCAAGGTCGTTTAACAATATTATAAATATCGAATCATACATTTTACAGTGAATCAATTAACAGTGTTGAGGAATCTAAGGATAGCTTGAGAAGGAGCTGTATGAAAACCCTGTCATATAACGTGTGGGTGAAATGTCTTTTATAAAGTATAATAACTCCACTTCTTCATATTTAACACTTTCATTCCTTTCTTTGACCTTTATATGATGTCAGTAAAGTTGTATTTTATATTTCCCCTTAATATTCTACACTACTGAACTTTTCTACACTACACTGCTGAGAATTTTCAAGGCTTGAATCAGAGGATTTCGAGGACCCCAGCTGTGGAATCTACACTTCCACACATGATTAAATACTTAACATAATGGTGGGACATTTAGGTCTGGACAGCTTCAGCTTCTCTCAATACTTCTATTTCAAATAGCCTTGCTTTTGAAGGGAGGCTGTAACTCGGAATGTGTAATTTGTTCTTGTTACTCCAGTCTCTCAAGATTGATATATAAGTGTTGGTTTACGGTTAATAGCTATTAAATTTCCTAAAAGTCAATGCATAGTCTATGGCAGGTTGTTTGTAAATATATAAACACTAAAAGTCGACCCTTCATAAAGCAGACAAGTGATAAGTTTTTTTTCAAATTGTACATATAATAAGTTGAAGTTGTAATCGAGATTTATGACACATTGAAACAATAGTGTGACTGGGAATCACTATGTAATGGGAATATAACATAGTAAGATTTTTTACCAGTTTGAGTTATTTGCATACATACTTTTCTTTACAGATATGTGGAGTGGCTTACCCCCTTTATATTGCATTACGTCGGCATGCGGCACTTCAGCATGATTCTGATTTTGATACAGTTAGATATGGCCCATCAGATCTATTAGATTGTGAACCAATTGAATGCCCAGAATGTCATCTCGTCGCTTTCCAAGATCCAGTTGTTCTTCAGCTTCACATAAGTCGAGTTCATAAAAAACTTCAACAAAATGTGACAATCACTCCGTGTAGTGATTCTCAACCAAAGACGACAGGTTAGTAACTACCATTATGCATTCTAACAGGAGGGCTTGTGAAATGGTTACCCAGTCATTTTGTTAAGTAATGATTTAAGTGTTTCCAAGGTGGATGTCATCAGGAATCAGTCAGCATTTACTAAAGAATCAGGCACAAACAATTGGCACCGAACAGCTTTCCTTTTGGTGAAATCACTATCTCATGCTTTAACGGCGAATATTTGATTTTTAACTGGAATCATGATATGAAGTGACAGTTAAAACCTATGGCTTCCCAAGTCCACATGATTTACGGCGCTACCCCTTACCGTTGTCAAGCCTCAATTGTAGTTGAATCGTCTGAAGTGTTCATGCTTCTGTCATATCAAATTATAATACGTTATTGTCCTTTTCATATCATCACACTGGATACGCACTTATTTGTGTTCGTGATAGCGTTATTTTGATGTATGTATTTCAAGAGTCATTCAGCTGTTTGCACTAACGTATACGACGTTTACTATGCGAGTATTAGTTGTTTCTAGACATCGACAGGTAGAGTTTTTTAACATACAGCACCACTCAGTGGAGCGAAACTAGGGTAATCCACAGTGGCATTTTGATACCTTGCAAAAAGCTATGAGATTCGTACAAAACTTTTCACCAGCATCAATATTGTTAATCAGTGCCATTCATATAAAGCTGCCACTCAAATTCCACCCCGCAAGCTCTCAGAACCATGCTCTCGATTATCAGTCAATTTAACTGCATAGGTAGGTTATGGAGTGTTATTCCATTCTTGAGGAGGTTTATTGAAACTGTTCTGAGGCTCTAATAGCCGATCCATAATAGCTCTCACTAAAATTTTGGCGTGTCATATCATTCTAGAAAAAATTGTATTTAATGGCAGCATCCAATTCACGGTGGAAGTATTTCAAGAATTCTGAAAAATGGTGTATAACATGTTTGATCTCACCATACTATCTTTAGTCCAACACCTATGAAAACAGATTTGCAAACACTTTTAGGAGACCTACATTAAAGGCCAAAGAAGGAAAAACACCGAAAACCAAACGGCAGTAATAAAAACACCCGACTGAAATCAATAGAACAGACGCGTCGTACTCATGCAGTGCTACCATCACAACTAGCTCAACAGAGGACTCCTGTGGGAGTATTTCTGGCAAGGTAATACTGTTTACATTGGCAATAACCTTCCAAGGAAGAAGAAGTGAGCCAAATATAAAAATCAGATACAATAGCTCAAATATACGTCCCCAGAAACTGACATACATCTAGACTTGCTTCTCGAAAGTCTCAAACTACCTCGAAGAGAGGCAGAACCAATTAGTTGAAAAGCCGGAGGGTAATATAAGAGCTCTGAGGCAACCATGAATTGGTAGTCAAAGTTGTCCACCTGTGCCATTTTTAAGTTGAGGAAGTGGTATAACGAAGTTTTTAATTTCAAACTTCATGGTGAAAAGCAGGAAAGCCTTAGAATGCGAATTGCAATTCTAATAAGCTGTTTTTGGTGTTCCTCCCAAACCTGCTTGCAACACAAATATACATTTAAACCTCAGCCATGGCTCAATTTTCCATAAAGCTTGAGTCCTTTATAACCTATCCTCGGTCAGTTTTCAAACCGTTATGCTGACGACTTCTTAGACGTAACCCGTGTGTCTACAATAAGGATCTTAGCTTTCAGTAGTTGTCGCCTAAAATAAATACAACTTTTCAATGTACACCTTTTGGTTTGTTTATCCACGTCTGTTCGTAATTTTCAACCAACCGTTTTTCTTCACCTTTTCTTGCTTGTTACAGATCCCGAAGTAGCTCTAAAGACTAGAATAAATAAAACTAAAGCTAATTCAAGTCAAAAGAAGAATTCCAATACAACACGTCGTCCGCGTGTTCAGCCAAAAAATTCAAAAGCGAAACTTAAACTTTCTATACTTGGTGAATCTGAAATCCATAATGATTCTGCAACACGTCCAAGTGATGTACAAGCAACTAGTGAGTTTGAGCGTGTGTTAAGTGCTATCAGTGGTGCACCAGCTGCGGCATGTTGTCGCCAATGTCATGTTGAAGTTGACAACCTAAAGGAACTTCAGCTACATTTAGAACTAGTAAGTGTTGTGGTCATTTCTTGTTATTATTGTGATTATTATCATTTTTGTGGGTTACTAAGTGCATGGTACATCTTCCTTTACTGTCTCTGTGAATTTCTTAGGCGTTAATCATTTAGCCTCAACGTCAAATCACGAAGAATACTGCAACGTGGTCATAGAGAGAATGAATGCATAAAGATCTTACCTCCATGTGATCACTATTTATAAACGTGCTGCTAGAACACGTTTCAAAGTGTAATTTGCATGCATGTCCCTTAGAAAGTAAGAAGGATTTTCCATACATATTCACCTCATGTATACTAGATACAGTGCGAATAGCTGTATATTATTTAAAATAGTCTCTACACAAGGGAGTGATTATATATATGACCTCACATGGTACAGTAATTCGCATAAATAAGATGAGCTATTCCGGCTTTTAAAAATGCCATTCTTTCTATTTCAAAGTGGGATTCTGGTTAAAATTCTGGCATGTTAGCTTCCAGTCATTAAACTGGATTTCAGTTATTAGTGATCTTCGACTTCAATTCACTGTATTTTCTCGTTATTTGGTGTTTTCAGTAAGGGATTTTTATCAAACCAAACTTAACAGACTGCACCAGTCACTGAGACTTTCTCATGACGGAGTGTTAATGGATTGTCGAGTTCGCCTTACTTGACTAGAATGTTCCTCAAGACACAAAACTAGGATAGACACAAAATTCAGACTAGAAAAACGACAACAACTACCGCAACCACGTTTACTAGACAAAATATGTAGTATATCATATTTACAAAACCCAAGGAATTTAACTCATGAATAAATAAACTAATCGGCGAAGTTAAACTATGACAGTTAAAACCACAGTGACTTTGGACAAACAATCATAATTCAGATGCAAAACAGTTGCCATAATCGTTGAAAAATGCGCTAAAAACCATTGTAAACATGATATTATACCATATAGTTGTCCCTTATGTGTTGTAATAATGTCTCCCAGTCGCTACAGAGATGATCTATAAAGAAATCATACCACGTGCGATAGACGCATTCATCAAGGTGACTGTAGGTCATGCTACTTTGAGATCTATTGATATTTCTGACACTGTTCTTTAACCTACTCCTAACCATAATCCCAGTCCTAACCTTAACCCTAGACCCTAAATCTTAATCTAAAAACCTACAACCTATCTAACAGTGTAGATTTACAGACAAAGTACCTAGAGAATAAGTGGAATACTGTATATACCTTCTCCAAGTCCAAAAAGGTAGGTATGATTTGATTTGGAATGACCTTTCGTAGCATTCCCTATATTTGATTGGGTCCTGAAGGTCAACTTTTGAAAGGGCTTGGCTTTGGCTATGATACTTTAACTTCGCCAACAAATCTGATTAGATACTTAAGATCGCAAATCCTCAGGGATTTAAGTCACAGATAAACGAATCAGAAGCTGTACAATGAGGTTGTCATGTCAATGCATGCATAAATCAGGACTTCACGGCTAACAGAGAAGCTTGTTTGTCCTAATACCTCCCCTTTTTTTAATAAGTTTTCGATCGGAGGACTACTAGAAGATACCTTGTATGTCTATGTACTCTCCATCTGTGATAGAATTCAAGGAAGTCCATCTCAAAAATTCTCAGTGAAACGAATAATTTTGTGGTACTTTTTAACAGAATATAGAACACAGCAAATGTTCTCCTCGGTTTCCAGTGGTTTGTGAAGGAATCTACTTTAAAATTAAGCAGATGCACACAAACCTGACAAAATAATACTTTTTAACAAAGTTATTTTAAAACGGTTAATTCATGTGATAATGCATGGAGGGTTAGAAAAAGACTTATGGATACAGACGCATAAAAAATACTATGAATTCAAGTTTCATTTAATCAGTTTTTCACACTTGGAAATATGCTATCAGTATCACCTTTATTTAAATGCCATTTTATAATTTTACATTTTAGGAACACTCGAATCCGGAGACAGAAATTGAACAGCTTGGTTGCCAAGCCTGTGGTAGGGTTTTCTTTGGGTCAGGTGGCCGAATCGATTTGATTGGACATTTACGCGCTCTACATCAAGATGACTTCTTGCAAAATGTCTTGAGATGTCCACGTGCTGAGAAGTTGTCTCAAGATACATCAATAATAAACGATGCTAACCCTGTTAGTCATGAAGAAACAAAATCTTGCAAAGCCTATTTCTCTTCACCTCGTCTGCGTCAGTTGCATGCGTCTGCCAACAATTCACTAAATCACGAATTCTCTTGTCCGATTCTGTTCAACGATGAAGAATATTCATCCGATGATATTAAAAAATTGATTCTAGAGACTGAAGTTTTAGCTGATCGAAGTGGCGTAATGATTTTAGCCTTTTGTTGTCCTAATTGTTCACGTATATTTGTGGGCGATGATGTTCACTCTAGGTGAGTACTACACCAAAAGTAGTAATTATTATTTTTGTACTCATAGTTCGACTACTATATATATCACGAAGTCCTACATATTTCAAACAGGAACTGAATAGTCTAGCAATAAAGTGAAACTTCAGCTCCCACTAAAACTTGTCTTAATTACTAAAAGGAAGTGAGTGTCTCCGAATTTCCGGCCTCACTGATGAGTGTCAACTAGCGCGAATTTAATATGAAACAGTTTCTTTTTCATTGAATTGTAGCTCTCAACTTTCTACCTAGTCGTTTGTTAAAAAATAGACTACAACGTGAGCCAACGAAGACATAACTGCTAGTCTAGTCTCACAAACAACCCATACTACTTAGTATAGGTGATTTCCAACTGTTCATACCATGTTGTAGCAGTATGTAACCTACAGAATTTGCGATCACCGAATCACCAATATTTATGTCGATATATACGTGTTTATGCAGTTGAAAATAACGGTCCACTTTGATCCTTTTTCCTCTCAATCATAATTTCACCTCGTCGACGGTTGGCTTGACTTTGAATATTGGTATTTTACTAATCTAAACATTGGGCTGACTGTGGAACTTGGCAATCTTTGTAACAGCTTATTCCATGTATTTCATGTAATTGAAAGATAACAGGAAGTGAAATACGAAGTTGTTCAATAATTCAATATAGCAGAATTCTTATTTAGACATTTAGAAGACAAAATGATTGAGCAAAGTAATATTTAATTTTCAAATAAAGATCCTCGTCTATGGCTCTACTCTAATATATGTACAATATAATACAGCGATTTACCAATCTAATAGTCACTTTCATTACTCTGGACATTACATGAATGTGGAAAAAACTGACAGTTTTCTTCTCCACCTAAGCCTCCTCATTACCATCTTAATATCCTGTCTACACACAATACGAAATGAATATATGGGGAATTTTTAAATATGCCTCATTATAACACAAATGTGGAATTGGAAAATTTGGGAATGTATATTGCGGCATACTTAGGTTTCACTTTAGAGAATTACCTCATATACTGATTCTAAGTCAACTGACTCTTCCCCTAGTAGATATTCAGATCCTGAACGGTTGAAATCATACGAGGTTAACTCTATCCGTGCGTTAATACTGTATAATAGTAATGACAAATAAGTGAATAAACACCTTTATTTATCCTTTCTTTAAGTGTAAAATCTCCACAAACTCCTGAGAAGTTTTATTAGTTCTAGTAGACTGAGTTGAATTGCCTCGTCTCTCCTCCCTGCCCACTTAGACTCTACCATAACACCCTTCAATGAACAGGGGCGAATTACCGCCTTTGAGTTAAGAAATGTAATAAATAGTGATCGCCAGTATGTATGTTTTCCATGAAAAGTTAAAGGTTTTGAAAGTGCACACTTGTAGGGGCCCCGGGGATCTTCCTGATTTACCCGACTTTTTTCAAGCTTAACTGAGTGTCCGTATAGCTGTATACCTAAAGGTGATACACTATATTAGTTAACCTGATCCTCTTGTGGTTATCACCAGAGGATTTGCCGCTTTATGCATAAAGATGTCTAACGACCAACCTTAAGGAACTATCTCTGATCCCCCTAGTACTCCAGTTAATCTAATCAACAGTTCATCAACATCGCTGATCATTGTTAGGATGGGAAGAGATATCTTATGAGTCAAGCTATGGTTGGATTTTGTGCAACTGTAATGCAGCTAAAGTTGTATCCATAACTTTTCTAGGGTCAGGCTCCATAATAAGCCTTAAAGTAAACCGATATATGTTTTTCATTTATACCTTCCTCACCCTACACTACTTGCGTCATTTCAAGTATCGAATGCATAGATTTAATTTCTCATAATGGGACAGAGTTTTATGAAGTTGTAACCAAAGTTAGTGTATAGTCATTCTGTCTTTTCATTGCTGCGATACGCGTATTTCATTTCTGCTCTTAGTAATGTTAAACAACTTGCTTGGTCGTGTCTTAATAATGTTCTAGTTAGACAAATGGTCTGAGTAGTTGATTCTGAATAATTGCAAACCAGCTTTCAACAGTGACTACCAAGCATACATAAACACAACAACACATTGACCTAGTGCATATTTATGTATTACATTTATAAACTAAGCCCAATTTGTGAAGTGTTACTTATTCTACTATTTTGATCGAGTTGAAGTAGGTGGTATGGTGGCGGTGTGATACAGACAATGTGTTCCAACGGAATATTATTCTCATATATTCCCACAGTTCAGTAGTGCATTAGCAACAGTATACTATATGTATTTGAACATTCTATTTGATGTCGTTTATTGTAAACCAAAATCACAAGCTCAGTGATTGTTTAAAGAATATATACAGTAAATGTTTAATGTTGCCAACATGTCTAATAATGTATAGTATGTAGGATACACATAAATCAAAGATTTTGTACAGAAGTACATGAGTTCCAGTGGCTTGAACACACCAAAAACTGAGGATAATAGAAATAGAATCATGCCAACATACAAAACAGCTTAATGATTCATTCTTATCTCAGAAAATATTACCCTATGTTTCCCAGGTTAATTGTACCTCAACTGCAGTTAGCCTAATGTTACTAAAGCACTAAATCAGTCAAAATGACTCTACCTTGGTTCCCACAAGAAGTGGTTTTTAATTACTTACATACTGAAATAGCCAATAATTTAGACTAAGTCGGATGACACTTTGTTTAATTTCCATATGTTAGTTGGTGTCATTTCTAAAATTCTACGTAACCCCCCCTTTTTTTTAAAAGCTTCAGTTAAAGTCAGTTGGATACTGTCGCTTTGTTTCTACTTACAGTTAAGATATCTTACACGCTAATTGCTGCTGTTCTTTTCATTATATGAGGTATTTAACAGATATTCTTGTTCATTCCACTACTGCTATCGCCTTTAAAATGTACGGTCTAAAGCTATTGCTAAGAGTTATAATGTTTAGTTAGTTGAATAAGGATGAACGTTTTTTAATAACGAATTTCGTGCAATTTAATTATAATTGTTTTTGGTTACAGGATTTCATCATGGGCTGAAATCAGTTAGAGGACCATTGGAAAACCAACACGGTGTACTGCCAGACAGTTGTTTCGCCCTGGTTTAAGACTCTTCAACAGTACGTACCCACCGTGGCTCGAACCCAGGAGCTTCCAGTTATGAGGCGAGCTCGTAGACCACTTAGCCACTGTGACCCGATCCAGTGGCCCATGAATTCCAACTTCTGTCAATCCACGATATAGCGCGACTACTAGTCAATGTCATCGGCGAGTAGTTGTCCAGTACTCCTAAGTTTTCCAATGGTTCTCTAACTGATGCCAGCTCATGATGAAATCTTGTAACCGATCGTATCCCTGCAAACTAACACTGGAATATAACTGTTTTTGTCTATCTATAGATTTGAAACGCACCGTAATTCTTGTGAAACAGAAGTTGACAATGCTGATGAACCAATGAACCAACTGGAGTCGGAACTTAGCGTTTCTAGTGTAGATAGCCCTGAGGTCTCAGAGGTAGTGGTACAGTGTGCAACAGTTAACGAATCACCCTTAGAGTTTCATGATTCTATTAAAATGTCTACTGAATGTCCATGTGAAAATTAGGCTAACTATATATAATATTTCGTTTCTGTGTCTTTTTAAGTATTTGATGTATATTTTCTCTATACTCCTTTCTTTCATGTCTTCTGAATTATTAATTGCATATATTGTTACTATAGCTATTGAAATTATTCGTGTTATTGCTATTATTATTATTATTATCACTATCCTAATTGTATTCACGTATATATATCTTTTAATCCTATTATACCATCACAGATTTTAAATTTAGGGACGAAAACCACTTGTACAATACAGCATTAATTCTTTATTATATTTAATTGTGTATGATATTCACAACAGAGATACATTTTGTACCCAACTTTGTAGTTTTTCTGTGTAAATGCACTCCGATAATAGCTAATGTGAATGTCTGATTTTTTTAAAAAGCAATCATCTTCAGTACAATTAAAAAACAAGTTATTCTATGAAAGTAAACTATAAAAATAGGTTTGAGTGAGCACGCACGCAGGTACAGCTACTTATCATATTGAAACTGACAGTAAATAAGAATGATAATTACCTTTTGAGCGATTGACTGCTCGTTGGCCTTGCTTATTAGCAATATAGTGCTACCGATGTCTATCTTCACACTCAAAATTAGTGGAACCAAAAATCCACCATTTCACATTAAAAATTCAAAAATCCATCTCGAAACCAGTCAATCACTAGTGAGTAGTGAATCTGAGACCAAATTTTCAATTTTCCATTCGTTTGATTACTTCCACAGCAAACAAACGTTAATTAGGGATATATATATATATATATATATATATATATATATATGTATCTTTTATGCATGATTACTTTACCTATTTGGTCGTCTTAGTATGTTGGATGTATGCTTATCGTAGGCAGAATACCTTTTAGCAGTTACTACGAAAGCTTTAAAGCCTTTATCATAAAATATACAATAAAACAAAATATTAGATCACATTAGTTACTTTTTTTTTAGCTAAACCAATACTTCTGCATTAGGAAGAGTAAGAAAAACATTACTTGCTATGAGAACAGAAGTTAATCTATCATAAGTAATAATAAAATAATGATATAACACTTTAAGAAAGCTTATCTAATATAGAGATTTGATAGTGTGGAAAATTCCCACATTATGAATTAAAAGTCAATCTGAACGAAGAATATTCTTGGTTGATACTGGACATCATATCGATGTCAACACAGCTTTCAGGGTTATATACCGAATTCCGAAGTCGTTATCACGTACAGTTCGCTTACGTCTTCTACACATAGCTGAAGCTGTTGCAATAAGATCGACTAAACCGGAACTTTGTATCCAAAAAGAACACGTCCAGACGCTGTTCCTACCGTGGTCAAACTTGGATTGATGATTCTTCTTCTCACCAAGAGTGCTCCTTCCCCTTAACCCTCTTGGCTTTTTTCCTTTGCTTATTATTACAAACATTATTATTAATTTTCGTCATAATTTAAAGCGTTCATGCAAACATCCTCTCAACACTATCGAATTTTCCATTTATACTATCCGAACTTATTATTAGTGATATTATCTCTTTTCTCAATATATGCCTCCAGCTGTTTCATTTCACACATTCATTATTTCATTATGAACCTCTCATTGCAGTCTTACTATCTCCTGTTTAACATAGACCACTTTGTACTAGCCACTCACCTGACACCTTTTATAACCTTGAACTGACTTGTCAATTTTCCTACCCCACACTCTACAAATCTATTATGACTAATCACCACCATTGTCTCCCATTTTACAATATTTTGTAATCGAATTCAGTCTAGCACGACGTTTGTCACACAAATGCGACTATTTATTTTGACACCCCATAACTAATCTGTTATTCTACGTTAAAAATGTATCTGCCGCATAACTGGCCTTTATTGTAACGACAACAAATATTATATTTTATAATTGTAAGAACCTGAAGAGAAATTATTGAAAAGAATATTCTTCGTTCAGATTGACTTTTAATTCATAATATAGAGATAGTAATGATTTCAACTGTTTTTCTATTCCTTTGCTTTCCGAGTGGAACAAAGACTTCAAGCTTGGACATTAAAGTTTTACTAGGTATGGTGCTGATTTTTTTACGGAGTAGAGTAGCTAACCTCACGCTTCTCAGCCCTCCCTCTTTGCCAGCTATATGAAGTATAGGAGTTCATCGTCCAGGAGTTGAACACGGACCACCTGCGTGTTTGGGGAACATTCTACCATCGAACTACCGACACAATTTCAAGTATTACTGATTACAAAAATTCACTATTATGTGAAAATAAAGGTCATATTGGGAAAATCTGTTGGAAATTAGTGTTATGAAGTTACAACTTAAGATTAACTTTGTAGCAAGAATTTTCTGAAAGTGGTTTTAGTACAGAATCAGAAAACATCAGTCTTTGACCGAACTGCTTATCTGCGAGTTCAATGGAGTAACAAGTTAAGGACAAATAGATCTTGAGACAGTTAACCAGTACGTGTCTTATGTGGAAGTGAAGAGAAGAAGACTGATAATTATTAAAGAACTAACCTGGCACAGATTTCACAATTTGTGTATAATTTGCATTACTGCCTGTTGCTTATTAAATTCTTCTCAAGGTTTCCATCTTCAGTAGCTTCTCCATTGTCACTCAAATTATCATTGCTTTTCCAAAGACGATGCTAGGTATACTACTTATAATTGTCTATATGCAGCACACAAATACTAATGACACTTCCCAAGTGCTCAGAAAGTTTAAGGTAAGAACTCATGTCGGTAGACTAGAGGTCAAACCTCGTGAAGACTACTAGGGTCGGGCCTAATGATGAGCCCTTAGCAATGCCATCTACCTGTCGGCGATAAGTACTGTTGAAGACCACGTGTATATTTGAGTAATTCCTCTAGCCTATTCAGGGGAATTCTCACGTCCATTTGCCTTTCATTGATTTTTTTGGCATATATATAGCCAACCATCTCAACAAGTGGTAAATTAGTGAATACGTGTTATCTCTCCGCTGCTAATTGATATAAAGTCAGTGAACTCAACTGGTACGCTAATGCACCTATTAGTCCGTTTCACTGAGCCACGCAAATATCAAAAGACAAAGGTTGGCCTATGAATGTAAAATACTTTATATTTATTGGGATACAAATCATATTTATACATTTCATTTACCACAATAAAGTCGGCTCGCAACCATGGGAATGGATTGTTCTTATTGCCTGACAGTAACTATTCTGGTGGGTTGGTGATCCGACAAAGACAAAGGTGAACTGATCAGACAATATGCGTGAGAAATGATGGATTCATATAGTAACCCCATCACAAAATTCGTGAGAAAGGATAATAAACTATTTTATGCTGGTTCCTATCAATAAGGCGAATACATACATAGATATCATAAATTTATTACTGTCATTCGTTCCAGACGTTTTAAAGGTAAAGGCAAAACATCATTAATTCTGTGTCCCATAATGTCTTTGTCCACAATCCTCAACAAGTGAACTAACCACTTAGCGGTTCACTAATACACTGAGCTACGCATTGAAAACTGAATGAAGAGAAAGCGCCGATCCGTTCACTTTGGCTAGATCTTAAAGTCGTGGAGTATAGTCCCTGTTAGAATCATCGATTCATACCTGGTTATCGACATTATTCCCTTCTGATGCAACTTTCCAAGAGAGCCTGTCATTAAATTTTCAGCTTTTCGTTTGGATCTCTAGAAAACCAAGGGACTGAAATTTAAATAAAGCAAACCAAGGCAACCGCCATCAAACGGCTAGAACCAAATCTATGTACTCAGAAAGAGACAGTGATAAATCTTGCACTGCCTTGGTGACAAAAAAGCATGCGGAAACCTTGATATTTTCGTCTAAACATGACTCATCCTATCCCTTTTTTGTCTATTTTATAAAAGCCTGTATTTCTGTGGCTACGTAACCTATTACTTTTTATACTGTTTCTAGTGAAACGTTGTTTCTACCCACAAAACATTTTTGAACTATATCCTTTTGTTTCTAAGCTTCGTCATGCAATTCTTCTCTAAATTGTCGATCCTTTTTACTCTTATTTCCAATCAATTACTCCTTATCGTTGGAAAAAAGTATGTTCAGATGTTTAATTTATAATTTTGGTATTGTTCAGGTTGTAACCAGTTGAGAAGAATCCACGAAATAATAAGAGATGAGCTCAGACTATCCACGTACAACTATCGTTCTTGCTTTATTCAAATTTATTAATGGGAAGAAATGTATGAAGATTGGAATTCAGTTTGACTATCCAAAATAGATTCCTTTCCCACGTAATGACTTTTATCTAATAACACTTTACCTCCACCTTATCAGATTTGCTTATTATTAACTCTAGTTCTCTTTAAGTTGTTTAGATAACTGGTTATTAACTGAATGACTATTAATTTATATATGTTCAGACGAAGTTCATTTCAATAAAGGTTTTTTGTATTTCCCAATGAATGAAAAACAAAACGATATTGTTTTTACTGACGTTTCGCTATTTAATGATAATAGCTGTATCAAAGGGCTATTAAACGAGAATTTACAAAATCTCAGCTTATATATAACAACTTAATCATCGTTCCTCAGCATGGGGTCATTTTTGCGTTGTCAAGTTGGCCAATTGATAAAGATAACAAAACCAGGTGTAGATTGTTAGATTTGATAAGTGTGTAAAATTATAAAAGCAACGTGTGTTTACATAATGAAATTGCTTATCAGTCACATTCATGTTGATCTTATGATTTCATTGTTTTTATTACAGCTTGATTCCACACCGTATTTTTGGTAAAAGTATGGAAGGGAGATGTAACCAGGTCAAATTCCGTTTTAGTCCATCATTCCTATTCAGTCAATTTGGATTCCATTTGATATGAAGTGCTTCTGATATTAGACGTGATTTCTGAAATTTTTCTGGATTATTACAATATTGTCAAAATCAATTTTGTGACTTGATTCTATAGCGTATAGACCTATGGCTGATGATTTTTCAAGCTTTTCTAGTTCAACTGGATTTCTCGCGATATTTGTCCGATGTATATCACATCACATTCCAAGCATTCTATTTTATAGACGCAATTAGATAGAGAATCTTTAGGGATTAGGTCTTTTGTAAATTCTGGTTTAATGATACTCTGATAAAGCTATTAGCACTAAATAGCGAAACGTCAGTAAAAACAATATCGTTTTGTTTTCCATTTATTGGGAAATACAAAAAACCTTTATTATAATGATTGTCCATTAATTTTTTACTTTTGGAAGCTGCTAACTAGCTTGGTTTTGAGCCTCTTTAGTTCATCATGAAATGATGAAGTTAGGTCAGACGTTTGTTAATACAACTTTTTATAACTGGATATATGTGTTGATATAATTACTACTCAAGATCGGAGGATTACTGGATGCAAATTGAGCGAATTCGATTACAGCACGCAATTGCAACTGGCTGAACACAAAGATATTGGACATTAAAATCCAAATCTAGAAATATATTTTACCAATACACAACACAGCGTTGAATTAAACCGGAATTGTCTCAACTTCTATTTCGTTGATACTTTTCTCACCCAATCTATGAAGTTCAAAATATTTCTGTAAGTTATACATTGTTTCCTCAAAGAAGCGAGAGTAAGTAAACTCTTTTGGTTGTTATTCGGATATCTCCTAGTCTTTACTGCCACTAACACACTTTAAACAACCACATCTCAGTGCCGACATCACGGTACTATTGAAGCATCATCAGAAAACGCATCTGATGTCAGTTGTAGGTGACTGAGAATCTCCACTATCTTACAAATCTTAGTCTAGGAAGCAGTGCCAGTATATTATTATTACGCATCAGCAACACGTATGTCTGCGTAAAACTGCAGTCCCAGTTATCCTGCAACGAATGGACAGACAGAAGTAGAACGCTATGCAGAACTATATCGGCTCAATTGATAGTATTAGATGCTTGGAGGCAATCGGCAGGTAGCCTTGGACCCAGGTTTCGTGCTAGTTGGCACTCGTCTAATATCATCAAATCAATGTGCACCGTGATGGCGAGCTACCTAGAATGATGGCCACATTGCAAACCTGACTGATAGAATTCAGTCTGCACCAAAGAAAGGACTAGACACACCACACTAGTTACTAGTGTCCAATCAAAGTATCAAATGATAGTCCTGTGAGATCGCATGACTTACAAATCTATAACCCGCAGCCGAAAGCTTATATATATATATATATATATATATATATATATATGGAGTAGACACACAGACTGACTGAATAAAACATTGACAGTGTTTATACATGTACCTTGAACCACCACGGTTTTAATTCTCTTCCCAATACCCAAAAGAATAGAGGTTATTTTTCCTTATTTCATTTCGGAGTTGGGTCATATGTACTATTATATTTCTTCGGTATATGAAATCAGATGTTTCAGTTTTAATCAGTTTCTGTCCAAATGTCTTGTTATGGGGAAATATTTGAACTAGTGAGTTCATCCTAAAAGTTGATGTTTTCTTGTACCAAACTTATCGGACATAAGAACGTCTATAAAACCAACACGATGTATTTTTCCCACAATTGAGTAACAAAGAGGGGTTGGTTCCCAAGAGTTCTTAATCGTTGACATTTTTGATAGGATTTAGATATGAATCTACTTTTTTTAAATTACCGCACAAATGAAAACATTTTGGAAACTAATTGCTATCCTTTACCCATGTGTATCGAAAGTTGTAGTTTTGAGAACACGATTAAATCCGTCCTCGTTGTCAAATGAACTCAAGAATTAAATGTTTATCCCTATCTCACGTCAATGTGAATACTCGGAAACAGGATTCGGCACCGAGAGACAACATCTTAAGATACACTGCTTTTTGATATGTAGTCTTTGTTAGAAATGTAAAACACAAAACATCTTTGCAGGATGAGCGTTTTAGACCATTTATACAGTTATAATAACTCCAACCAGTGGCGGGTAATTTTGCGTGATGAATGTGCTTGTATATTTCAATGACGCAACAAACTATTATAACTGGGAATACTCTTCCTTGAAGTGTCATCATTATATTTCACACGGTGGAAAGGGTCCTGGGGTGAACTCATGCTGCCAGTTGGACAGGTGTAACAGTAGTAAGGTGCTCTCCTAGGATCATCAACATTTTAACTATTCTTAGTTCTGACTCTTTGATGAAGGTGTCCGAAGATGTCAACTGTGTTTTAGATATACGACTGTAGGGTTTCTTGGATAATGACACAACAAAACTTATCTCCATGTTTTTTAGATAATTCCGGAAGATATCAAGTCTAACAATATGGTTAATTATTTGATGCTAAAAGTTCGATGGCCTCAAACAAAGCTTTTGAATATTCATGTATTAACGTGTAACTCTCAGAATATCAGTTCCACCCCCCACCCCCGTCGTTTAATCATTTATTCATATTATGACACCTGTACAATCACTTCAAAGCTTTCGTAATGCATCGAAGAAATCCATAAAATAAGAACTTCAATGAAAGCAAAAGGATTTATTTTACAAGTCGATGGGCATGAATACAGAGTAGGAAACATAAGAAATTATGACTGAAAACTACGCTTTGATTGTATCTCATCTAACAGTTGCTGTAGTTCTTCTTCGGTGAATCGTGGACTATCCAAACTTGGAATTAATGCTTTACTTTCTTCTGCTGTATCTGGTAGTAAATTGGCAAGAGCGGCTAGTTCGAAATTATGAAATCTTTTCTGTGATAAAAGGCTAGATTATGAGAAAATACGCTAAATGTTTATAGGCGACTTACTTTCTTACACTTTCAATTGTTTCACGATTGTTGAATTTCGAGAATTGTGTTACATAATTTAAAGTCTTAGTAAATACAGGAGACATTTCCAGCTCATGAACTGTAGCACTCTCATTTTGTTCTTTTCTGTGTTTTCAAGATAAAAACAAAATTAAATAAATTATGAATCCAAATAGTATAACCAAACCAAGAACATATTCGAGCGAATAGTTCCTTTTGATAAGTACTTCAGTGATAGGAACTAGCATGAAACAGTATATTATCCTTTCTGACGAATCGTGTGATTTATCTTGTGATGGAGTTACTATGTTGATCTATCATTTCTCAAGCATATTGTGATTAAGTGTGTGTGATCAATTCAACATCCTTTGTCTCGCCTTGAACTTTGTCGGATCGTCTATCAATCAGGATAGAAATTTCTAGCCAATAGGAACAATCCATTCCCACGGCTGCGAACCGACTTTACTGCGGTAAAGAAATGTATTAATATGCTGTTTTGTTTCCTAAATAAATGTACAATAATCTTACAGTAACAGACTAGCCTGTGTCTTCGAATATTTGCGTGGCTCAGTGAATTGGAAGGTACAATGGATAACTAGCCATATTAGCGTACCAGTCAAGTTCATTGCCGTTATAACAATTAACACGTGCAGACTTAACAAATTGGCGACGAGTTTATTCAGCTCAGTGCAGCTAAAACACTCACGCTATACAGTTATAAATCCACCAATGATAAAAATACAAAAAGCCAAGTGAAAAATATACCGGAAATTACTGGAGTATATGTATAAGCTGGAATAACAGTTTGTTGGTTAACATTGTCCACTGAATACATATATAATGTAGTAATTTAGAAAATTATAGATAAAGTATGAATAGACAAGTGACATACTAATGTATTTACAGTTAACAGAATATAAGCTTCACTGGGAGAGGAGTTCAGTTACATACAATAGTGCAAGAGATGTTGCCTTGTATCCGGAAGGTCATCCGATCGAACCCGGGTGGTAGGCGAGTACTAACGATGAGTCTCGAACTTGGAAGAAACGGTTTTCCGAAACTCCCTGGTATTCAATGATTCTCTAACTAACATCAATATGAAGTCAAACTTTATGCATATGAAATCCATACATACTAACTCCCGGAAGAAAGAGTAGTACAACATCTATACAAACAAATGAGGCACACCGAATCTAAATTCGACCGGTTAGGGACAATAAATCTTGTGATAAAATAAAGACGTTAAATTGTGAACTCTAATCAAAAACATGACACACGGTACGTTTGTGTAAAACCGGGGCACTGCAGTAATATGTATTTCAATCTTAATACGTCTATGAAGTATATCACACAGTGAAACAGTATTATTTACTGGATGACGTTTCGAACACAATTTATTGTGCATGATCATATCACCAATTATAACCACACAACTTCAAAACTTTCGTTTCATAGTTTTCTTTATCCTTTCCCATTCGTCGTAGCGGTAGTAGGATTTTCCAGATATCAGGGTGAACAGGTGTTGAATCATCCCTATTACACGTATTCTCTTCAGTTGATTCGATAAATAAAGCTTCCGATATCAATCTCTCCCTCCACTCTGTCACATTAGATTTTAGAACTGTCATCTTATGCCATCATCCTATTGTATGGTTGTGTATAATTGCATGTAGTGAGTGCTATAGCTCAACTAACTATTCTCCAAATTTCTTACCTTATTCTGGTCAAGTAATCGAGATTTTGCTGCCAGGTTTTTGTGTTCCGCTAGTCTGTGTGTCTGTCTGTTTCCGACATAGAACTTTGCACATATGTGCGGCAGTTCAAGTCGCCACAATCCATGTAGCACGCAAAGGAAGAGAAGAAAGTAGGAGAAATGCATAATATAGACAGTAAACAGAGGTGTGAGACAAAGGAATAGTAATAACAAAGAACAAAACAGTTTAATTGGAAATCATAAGTCACAAGGAGTGGATGCATCTGCGCCACTGAGAACGATTTTGAACCATGTCACCAATTGTTTCCAACCATTGGTTTTTACCGTCCCGAGGACCCCAACCAGGAAGTCTACATCTCCCTACGTGACTTAGACTAACTGTTGTGGATTTCATTGATTGGTGCCATGTTTTCGTTTGACCGCCGCTAGCTCTTTTCCAGCCTGGCCCTATATCAGCTAACATTGCCCATTGTCGAGGAAGGCGATGACTAAGCATACGTAACACATGTCCCAACCATCTCAGTCGATGTAATTTCACAGTCTCATCGATTGATTTCCCCGCCTTACCTAGCACTCGACGCCTAACCTCAATATTGCTCACCTTATTATACCACTTCACACGGGAGATGGAACGCAGACACCTATGATCGAAGACAGCTAATCTTTTCATGTCTTCCGCTCTCAATGGCCAGGAGGACGGAGCGGACTGTTGAGCAGTACAATAGTTGGATATCGCGTCTACGCCAGAGACGGCGTAAACTGGCGTATGCGAACCTAGCCCTCTGTATTCGTGCTGATATTTCGTCGGAGATCAACCCATTGGGGCTGATGGTACTTCCCAAGTAAGTGAAGCGGTCAACGTGCTCTACCACTTCACTTCCTATTTCTAATCTAGGGGTCGGTGAAGTCCAATCCTGCAGCATCATCTTACATTTTACAGGGGCGAATCGCATGCCAAACATACGAGGATTGTTGCTCAAGGTGTTCAGTAGACTCTGCATTTTGTCAGCGTCCTCGCCTAGAAGGACTAAATCGTCCGCATATTCTAAGTCGACGAGATTATTCCCTGGTAGCAAGTCAATCCCTGAGTCGCTGAAGTGTGTTAGGGTTAAGTCCATTAGTACGTCTATGATGAAGTTGAATAGAAATGGGGATAATGGGCATCCTTGACGGACGCCACTAGTCGTCACTACTTCAGATGACAACTCGCCATAAGCCCTCACCTGGCTGCATGAGTACGAGTAGAGTGCCTTAATCAGTGCAATGCATTTTCTCGGCATTCCCTTTACAGCCAAGCATCGCCAGAGAACCTCTCGGTCGACAGAATCGAATGCCGCCTTTAGGTCAAGAAATATAATGATTGTTGGACGCCGGTAGGAATGCCTATGTTCTAGAATCTGTCGAAGGGTGAAGATATGATCAATACACCCTCTACCTGGCCTAAAACCTGCCTGGTTTTCTCGTGTTTGTGTCTCCCGAGCACCACTTAGTCTACGCAGTATTATTGAGCCTAGGATTTTAGATACTATATTAGTCAAGCTAATGCCTCTGTGATTATCACAAGAAGACTTGTCTCCCTTCTTGTATATCGGGATGATCAGTGACTTACACCAACCCGATGGGACTTCCTCTGATTCCCAGATGCTGCCTAGAACCTCAGTTAATGCAGACAGTAAACTGTCTCCACCGTACTTAAATACCTTTGGAGTCATTCCATCAGGTCCCGCTGCTTTGCCTTGCTTCAGATTAGTGACAGCTTTAGTAACCTCAGTTAAGGATGGAGGACCTGTGTCTATATCCCATTCAGGGAGGTGTTGGATGTTCGGCAGGTTAAGTGTGGCTGTACGCCAATTAAACTGCTCCTCATAGTGTTCTTTCCAGCGCTCCAGTCGTCTATCCTGGGAGCTAATTATGGTGCTATTTTTCTTCGGGATTGTTTCGCTTATCATTTACCTTTTGTCACCTGTTTCCTTGATAAGCTTGAATAGTTGCCTAGTGTTGCCTATCACCGATGCTTTTTCCATCTCTTTCGCCTTTGTCAACCACCACTGTTCACGGTCCTTGCGGAGACTTTTCGTAAGTTTCCTTTTGTGCAGCTTTCGCTCCTCATTGAATTCGGAGCTCGCCGGAATAAGTCTTCTAGCATCTATCAGTTCGGATGAGGCAGTCGAAATCCAATGGTTTTTACTCACCTTTGGATTTACCTTATTCACAGCTTTTACAGCTGTATCTATGGCTGATTGAATATTCTTCCAGGCTTCTTCAGGGTGAGCGCAGCTGTCGAACTCAGATGTGTTTAGCTAGTTCTTCCTCAAAAAGGGACTTAGTTTGCTGATAGAGCTGGGGACGTGATGGGTTTACCGCCAGCTGTTTCCTACGTCCGTTCAGTCGTAAGTACACACCAGCGCGGACCAGTGCGTGATCGGTATCTACACACGTGTTCCAGAAGGAGCGGCAATCTCCTAACGCTAGTCAGACTGACCTTGTTCTACTACTTTGACCTATATATATCAGCTAACGACTCTACAGGATTGATCCTCTAACCGAAAAAGCTTGTTTCTAATTGAGTTAGCGGGCTTGAGTGCCATTTTATTCCTGCCTGCAATGTTATGAATTCTCCAATATCACCAAAATCCCCGATTGTTGCAGATATATTCACGGATAGGTGGGAAAACTTACCAATTGAAACGTTCAGCATCATCCGAAAAGTATGGTGGAGGTATGTAGACGACACACTCACCGTACTTAGAACAGAAGATATACATAAATTTTTCCAAAGCATCAACTTGAAGGTGGAGGCGATTCAATTCACTTATGAATTGGAAAATCAGGAAAGGGAGCTTCCAATGTTAGATTGTAACGTGAAAAGGAAGTTAAACACTGGTGTTTGCAGGAAACCAACGCATTCGAACCGATATTCGGATTTCCGACTATGTCAGTAAAAATATAATTGGTGGAAAGTGTCCAAGTAACTGGGCACAAAAACTAAGTAGTACCACGGAAAACCGAGGACAGGGGCTGAGGCGTTTAAGAGAAGCCTTGAAACTTAATTATTACCTTGATAAATTAATCAGGAAGTATGTGGGAAAATGTAGAATAAAATTAATAATAATAGTAGTGACAGTGGTAATAATATTATTAATGACAACATGCATGTCAAACATGCACAGGATAATGACAAGACCAGCAATAGGGAATACAAATCATCGGTAGTACTGTGGTGAGAGCTGGCTGCTAGCCAAAGTTGGTAGATAGTAATGTACGTCAATGTTTATGTCCCCAATATTGGTCGTGAGAAAAATGAGAACAAAGACTTTGCGTAGGCGGATACAGTTAGCATATTGATATAAGTATAATCATATCATATGATTATGAGCAATAGTTTGTGCTCGAAACGTCATCAGTTAATATAACTGTACTACACTGTGTGATTTATCAAAATAAAATCTTATCCATTATGGAACAGTTAGCATATATATGATCTGACGTTCAAGAAACAGCCACAAAGAGATGAGAGATTAACTTTCAATGAGAAATAACCAATCAGAGGACTGTGTTTTTCTGCTAAAAATAATCTATAATGAATCTATGTTGATTTCCTTAATAAACGATCTGTTGCCTGGCCCTTGTCTTCTGTTGTTACAGTACTTCCATACAAAGAAGGAACCTCAGATATATTACGGGGAATTCCTAACAATGCAGGAATAAAAGTGACATTCAAACTGCCCACATACTCAGTTAGAAACAAGATTTTTCGGTTAGAGGATCAATCCTGTGGAGTCAATTAAACAAAAGAATTTAGTTTATCTAATACCCTGCTGGATTGATCGTTAGCTGATATATATAGGTCAAAGTAGTAGAACAAGGTCAGTCTGACTAGCGGAGCACAAAAACCTGGCAGCAAAATCTCGATTACTTGACCAGAATAAGGTAAGAAATTTGGAGAATAGTTAGTTGAGCTATAGCACTCACTACATGCAATTATACACAACCATACAATAGGATGATGGCATAAGATGACAGTTCTAAAATCTAATGTGACAGAGTGGAGGGAGAGATTGATATCGGAAGCTTTATTTATCGAATCAACTGAAGAGAATACGTGTAATAGGGATGATTCAACACCTGTTCACCCTGATATCTGGAAAATCCTACTACCGCTACGACGAATGGGAAAGGATAAAGAAAACTATGAAACGAAAGTTTTGAAGTTGTGTGGTTATAATTGGTGATATGATCATGCACAATAAATTGTGTTCGAAACGTCATCCAGTAAATAATACTGTTTCACTGAGTGACATTTCTAAAAACTACATAATATGGAACTACTTTTGATGTAAGTAGAAATCTTGGGCAATGTGGTAGAGTACAACTTCATAAATACTTTGTTATCCTTCGCACGTTGATTTAATTGTTGGGTATGCATTTTTAAGGGCTTGTATGAGATGTTGTTTATCCAAATTCTTGTCGCAAACGATGAAGGCACTGTCTACATAAGTGATAATATTTAGGTAGATTTCGGCTAATAGGGGACACAGGGGGATGGGGCAGCCTATGGAAACCCCATCTGTTTGTCTGTAACACTCCTTGATGTGAACATTAACAGTACCTTTGAACAATAACTCCTTCAATTTCATGGTGTGATCTCAATTTTTATTACTACACCTTGCTACAACAAGGGGAACATTGGTAAATAATAATGCTACATCCGAAGATAACATGGTTTCTTTCATAAATTTCATATCTTTAATATTGTCTACAGAGGCGAAATCTTTTACATTGCATTTAACTAACTGCTGATGTAGAGGTTTCGGCAAATTTACCAGTGATTTGGCAGTTAGATGAAATGGCGAATACGATACGTCTAGCATGGGGCGTAGAAGAACTCGCTGTTTATGGATCTTCGGTAAACCGTATAGCCTAGATGCACGAGTTTTAGATAGTTTTAATAGAGTCGAATACAGAATTATCAATTAGATTTTCATTTTTTAAAGACCAGCGCTTCTTGTGTTCAAAGGCTCTCTAACTGCTACAGAATCGCAACGAAATTTAGAGATAGTGGAAGAAACCGTAACAGAAAGTTCGAGCTATATGATGAGGTGTTTAGCTTACTTAGTTTGCCATCCACCGTGTTATTTTTCTTTACAATACGATTTCGAAACACTCGATTTATTTATTGCCAAATACCTTTTGTTCTTACTTTCTTAATTTCAACCTTAATAATATGGTTCAGTGAATATATTTATACTCTATGTAGTCCTAAAACGTTTGCACTGCAGGAAACGCCATGCAGTACATGATACATATTCGATGTCATTTACCAGTCAAAAGCGTTATATAAGCTTATACACAACACTGTGACATAATTCACTAACCAGTAATATAAAAATAGTGCGGAATAAAGATAAAGTGTCACATGGCGGCTGAACATTTAGATATTCGAATTAAATAATCCTAGGTGAGTTTAAAAAACCGGGGTAGAGTGTTAAGGAAAAGAAACACTCGACTGCATATCGCCGCTTGAATGCAAGGATTGGTGTGGGAGAAAAAGCACTAGTGTACACAAGCGATGAGAATATATAGGGAAGTAGTGCACGAGACGACAACAGAGGTTTCCTCTCAGTTGTTTTGCATCACACATGCATTCCTTAACAATTGCAGGAATACTTCGAAGGATGAACTACTACTGAATACCTACATTAATTCAGATTTTTCTGCACCTTAAACATTTTAATTCAGAATTAGATCCACAAACGTCAGTAATTCAATAAGTTTTATATCACGAGAATTTCCCAAAATTATTTCATACATGGAGTCAATAACTATACTGTTTCGGCTGATTAATTACCTCAGGGTAACCAATGTAATCCTTCAATAAAGCATTCCACAAATAAATGATAGCAAAAACAAATAACTACATCCACAACACAAAATTTGGGACAAACCTGTGTTCCAGTAAAATTTTTACCTCTGCGAGCGTAAGAGTATCGGCATTCTCAAAATCTAATTAATGTACAATTTTATAAGACATTACCTTTGGAAAATTTTAGCTCTGCTGCATCAAAATCATCGGCAACGGCATGCATTTGCGACATCCTGAAATGTAGCTCAACGCACTGTTACTACCGCGTATCTTCCAAACCTCCAATATCCAATATCGTTTTTACGAGCTAGTATGAACCAATTTGATTTCTTTGCGCTCATCTCTTGATTGTGAGGTATAGGTTCCTGATCTTCGGTTAACTTCGGCGTAGCTCGTCCCGCCACTCGACTGTCGTAGCTTTGGTTGACTCCAAAGGGAGTAGTACAGGGATTAATTATATGTGGTTTGTAGTATGAGGTGTGTTAAGACTGTTACTACTGTGAATGGAGTTGATCCTTTCACCAGTTAGTCCTCCGGTATCGTCGTCAAAAGAAAAGACATAATAATAGATATAATTAGTGAAGTTATTCAGACTAACAGACAGAAAAAGAATAAGAGAACGTCCAATATCCAATATCCTGATTACGAGCTAGTATAAACCAGTGATTTCTTTGAGCTCGCTTCTTGATTTTAAGGTAGAGGTTCCAGATCTTCGGTGAACTTATGCGTAGTAAATCCCGCCACTCGACTGCTTTAGCTCTGGTAGACTCCAGGAGGAGTGATGCGAGGATTGGTCAAGATTGTGGTTTGTAGTGTGCAGTATGTTAGGACTCAGCTGCTGCCGTGAATGGAGTTTGACCTAACACCCGTTGGTCATTCGGTATAGTCATAAAAGTAGAGTAATAATAATAATAATGATAATGATAATAATAAGTTGTAGTGTAGATAATATAGGTTGAGATAAGTGAAATAATAAAGAAAGAAAGAAAAGATAGAGTAGTCGGTACAGTGGGAGAAGACAGGACGGGTCGTGAAGATTTAGCTTGTATGCTTATCCGTTGACAATGTGGTTTCAAATTTTAAGAGGATAAGCCATTGAGACACAAACCATGCATTTCTGCATGATTGTCCAGCTTCCGCTTAAAAATCTCCACAGATGGAGCTGTAGTTACGGCCACCGGTAAAGCGTTCCAGAGACGGCAAACTCGAAGCGAGAAGAAATGTGAACGCACTCGAGTCCTTGGTCTCTGGTGTGCTATCCTTAGCGGGTTACCTCGTGGAAGCCTATAATCACTTAATGGCAGGATGCTCTTATCAGGATGGGCCTGGTCATTTAGGATCTTATAGACGGTGATGAGGTCTCCCCGGTGACTACGGTAACTAAGTGTGAAAAGACTTAATTTCTTCAGTCTCTCCTCATATGATTTGTTGCGGAGGCCGATCACCCATTTTGTCGCTCGTCTCTGGACACTTTCTAGCATGTTAGCATCCCTTTTGAGTAGCGGAGGAGTAATGATATTATGCACCTCAAGGAGTGGCCTCACGTATGTCGTATACAACGTTAGGAATAGTTCAGGAGTAAGAGCTCCCAGTTGCCTATGCATAAAGTGTAAAGTGCCGTAAGCTTTGGCGACGTCCCTCGTGTAATTTACACTGGTGTCTAGCTTTTCTGTTAAAATAAGGCCTAGATCGCGTTCTGATGGCACACAACTCAAGTTCTGGCCACCAAGGGTGTAATTTGCACTCTGTGACCTGCCGGAATGAAGTTGCACTACTTTGCACTTCTTTAAGTTGAAAGGCATTCCGTTAGCCAGAGCCCAGTCCCCCAGCGTTTGCAGGTCAGCCTGCAATCTGTCGGAGTCTTCCGATGAGTTTATTGCTCTCCAAATCTTTACGTCGTCAGCGTAAAGAAGCGCAGAGCAATTCAGTTGACAGGGCAGGTCATTGATAAAAATCAAAAACATCAACGGCCCTAAGATAGAACCCTGAGGAACCCCTGATGCCGAGGCGTGCCAGGATGATCGGATGCGGTTGACTTTGGTGCAGAATTCTCTCTCGCCTAAATAATCTTCCAGCCATGCGAGAAGTGCTCCAGAAACACCCGCTTTGCTTATTTTGTGAAGGAGCAGACCATGGTGAACTGTGTCGAATGCTTTCGCAAAGTCGAGAAAGATCACATGGACTGGTACCTTTTCATCCCAGGATAGTGTCCAATCGTTCCAAGCTAGTAGAAGATTCGTCACACAGGATCTTCCCTTCCTGAAACCATGCTGTGCTTCATGGAGTAGGTTAGTCCCGTCGAAGTATTTTCTCATGTGGTCGTCAATGAGACTTTCCAATATCTTCGATATCACTGGGAGTAGCGCAACTGGTCTGTAACTGGTCGCGTTCTGCCGGTCACCACCCTTGAAGATAGGGGATAGGATGGCTCGTTTCCATTCACATGGAAGTTTCCCTACATCAAAGGAGTGTTGAAACAGATCACTTAGGGGTTGGCAGAGACTTTCTGAACACTGCTTCAGGACGGATGGTCTTATGTCGTCGCAACCTGCAGACTTTCCCGAAGCCAACTTTCCCAATTTTATGAGTACCATAGCCGGGGTAATTTGAAATGTACCCAGCAGGTTTTCGCACGTTGGTCTTGCATTGTAATCTTGATGTTTTGTGAGGGTAAAATCCTCGTTACTGTTCAGTTGCCTGTGAAAGGCTAGACTGAATGTCTCTGCCATTTCAAGACTAGTAAGAGATTTCCCATCAGAACCCACTATATTGCAAGCTCCCTGGTTGGTCGGTTTTCTTTCAGACATAAACCTGTATAGGCTTTTGGGGTTCACGAGAAGCTTATTGGCGAGGTTTCTCTGAAATGTCCTTCTATCACTCCGGACTCGTATGTTACACCGATTCCTGAGTTCGAGGTACTCTTCATGTTCGGGTTGACTCTGCGATACTCGCCACGCAAACCAGGCTTTTCTCTTCGCCTGTAGAATGCGTTGTGTCCCCCTTTTTAGCCATGAACGTTGCTTTCTAGCTTTAGGTGTGACCAAAGGAACAGTGTCTGAGATCGCCTGGTGAATGATCTCCTTTACCACTCTCCAGTGTTCTTCTACTGTAAGCTCTGTCCAATTTTTTGGCCAATTTGCTTCAGACAAAAGTCTTCCCATTTCGGTGTAATTGGCTTTGTTATAACACAGATAGGGCTGTGTGTTGTCCCACTGTAAACGCTCGCGGAGGACTATGTCGAATGTTATGACTGCATGGTCACTACTACCTATGGGAGTCGTGATCTGAACGTTTTCCACTAGTAGCTGGTCACTAGTGAGCACGTAATCCAGTCTAGAAGACTTCCCATCTGGGCCCCATCTAGTATCCATTCTGACATTTTCGGTGAATCCGGCCTCCGTGATGGTATGCAGCAGATTTCGATCAAATCTGTCCTGGGCACATCCCGTCATCAAGTTAAGAGATGGGGCATTGAAGTCTCCAGCTATGACAATTTGATCATAACCCATGTCATGTGTCGCTGAAATTGCATTCAGCAGTACCTGGTTGTGGTCTGCTCCACATGAAGGTGATCTGTAAATGCTGCCCACTAGATACTTACAGTACCCAACGGTGAAATGGCACCATATGGAGTCAGGGAGCTCAATGAGGGGAGGGTCGATTGCATGGACACATCTGAGCTGTTTGTCGACGTATATGGCGACTCCACCTCCTTCTTTCAGATCCCTATCTCGCCTGACAAGGACCATATCATTTATACTGACTTCGCTGTCTGCCACCGTAGGGGTTAGCCAGGTTTCCGTCAGTATTATGATTTTGGAGTTCGGCTGTGATTGTAGGTATCTAAGTTCAGCTATTTTGCCTCTTAGACCTCTCACATTACTGTACAGGCAACTGGTAGTCAGTCTCACCACGTCCCCGTATTGGGGGGTGGTTGACGTGATGTGGGCTGTCGGTTGAGGAGTTATCCTACGAACTAGTTGGCCGATTCCCCGGGAACCGGCCTGTTGGAGTTTTTTTCTTCTGATTCAATCGGAGCACTTGGATGGCACTGGCTATCATCGTCCGTGCTGCACCGCTGTATTGTGACTAGGGGTTGGGGATGTTCTGTGACAACGTTTTGCTCTCTCCTTTGGGTACGAGGCCGGCTCTCGCAGCAACGAATGTGTCTGCTGACCTTGTCTTTGGTCTCGTACCATCTCTGGAGAGCAGTAGTCAAGTGGTCTCGGGAGCTAAACTTAACAGCTAACAGACGTGGGGTGTTAATTGACATTAGGTGAGTGGGTCGAGGCAGTCTAAAAATAGAGACAGCCCCTGAACTTCCCAGACCCATCTGGGATGCCAACCATCTCCATTGCTGGACAACAGTCAGCTGATTAAATTTGAAGAATAATATGAATAATATATATACCGGTAATAACGATAATAATAATTTTCTGTAACCCAGATTTACAGGTTAGTTAGGGCTTTCTGCAACTAGATCGATTATTGCTTAATTTCCACTATCTTTCCTCAAAACTTCAATTTGCGACGTAAATATTTTCTACGAAGTGTCTGATTACGAAAAATGATATATTTTTAGGGGAATTGAATTATTCAGATAAATCAAGGCAAGGTGGCCTTATTGCATATCCTTACTAATTGCAGCATCGTAGCCAACTGCTACCAAGGTTTAATGACAATTACATTTTTTATGAGCGTTTTAAATGAAACTTTGCATTAGAAACGTTTTTTCTGATGCTCATATTATCAAGAAACTTCGCTTAACTCTAACATCTGCAAAATGCAACGGATTCAAGAATGCATCAAGTTTAAAAGTTAAACGTTTGTTTTTGGGTTTTCGTGAAATAATGTCAGTGTATTTGGCCTATTTATTAAGATCTGACAGTGCTCTTTGGACAAAACACATGGCACAACTTCAATAAATATAATATACTGTGTAATCGTCCCTAGGACCCCACAGCAGAGAAGTAACTTTCTTGTTGAATTTACTAAGCAGATCGAATTAATCATAGTTTATATCCAGCCTTAGCAGTAAGTGAATTCCTAATTTCAATGTACTCAACATCCTCCAGGATCTGCTGTCGTATGGGACGTCATATTCGTGGTTTGACACTGAAACTACCCATGACATGGGTAATGTGGCAGGGGCATACACTGTTATTTAATTCACGCATGGACAGTTAGGCGCCTACTTATGTGCTTTTTCTGAGACTGCACAAAACCCATGTACAACAGCACTTTGAAGAGCAGAATGTCATTGACCCTAAGCAATCAATCAGAACCTAAATGCAAAAGATGTTGTATAATCGTCAAAAATGTATTGAAAAAAGTTTCAAGCATGATATTTAACTAGATCATGGTCTCCAATGTGGCAAATATGCATCTAGATTCCTCCAAACATACACCGTAGAGAAAGCTTACCTTAACTGATACATGTATCCATAAGGGTGTCTGTAGATCATGCCACTCTCTGGTTAATTTACACTTACGGTTCTTTTCTTTGACCTTTCTCAAAATCCTTCAGCACAGTAAGTGTGGGTGCCTGTGATTTAAGACAAAATCAGGGGGATGCCTGACGCGGCGGTGAATATAACTCAAAGATCACAATTTGCCATATACCCTCCGTTCGTTAGTACGCATGGTCATTCTTGACACAACCAAGTGCCAAATGATTTGGCTTAATACACCAGCACTTCCATTTGGTGCTGATTCCACACTCACCCAAAGATGGTCAGCCCTTCTGGTCGCCCTGCCATGCCCCACTTTTTATCAGCGCAGTCTCGTCAGGATGAGCGACTACTCCTTCTTCTCCAAGATGAGCAATTATATGGCATATAACCTTTTTGAAGTAGCTCCAACTTTATGCGGTGGGTATTAAGGGGTTCTAATAAATAGGCCAAAATATACCAGCGTAACATCAAGAAAGTTCAACGATGTATGTTTAACTTTTGAACCTACTGCTTCCTTTAATCCAGTACATTGTGCGGACATCATTATCAAGTAACATTTTCCGACAAAAGTGCAGCAGGTGTAACACAGTTCAAGAGTATAATGCCACCAATATTATACACGCCAGAAAATAAATTTTTAATGCAACCGTTTTTGAAAACATATAAAAAATATAACTTTTGATCAAATCAGCATAGCGATGGACTACGACATTACAACTAGAAGGGGTGTGCATTGAAACCAATATAGCCAGTAATCCTCACTAATTTCATGATTCTACGTCCCTAAGAGGATCATACCACCCCACTGTAGGGACCACATGATTTTCCGTCTCAACTGATGTTGCCCTTGCAGGCAAACTATATGCAGGATAATTGAAAGAAAAAGCTTAGATTTCGGAAAAGTACCTATGTAATAACCGAAATACTTCGCCTTACGGGATACTAAATATGATTCCAATAATAATGCTGTAGGATACCCGCGTTTTTGGGTTCTACATTGTGCCAAACGCTATATGCTACCAAATACGAAAAACGTATATTAAGAAGTACTAGTGAAAACTTGTGATTTATTTCTGACATAATCAAACATCGAAGAGCGCGAAGAGAATGTCAAAGTGTGTGACCACGTGAAATACACTTGTAACAAACGAAAGAGTTTTCAATAATACCGTATCAAATATTTGTCAAACAAATTTCAAATTACTTCCTGTGAATGTATAATATTTGTACACGAATTGGTTTTGTAAGCGTGCAGTGAGAATATATACAGGGGAGCCACAACCCCTCCTCACAAAACAGATTTCCAATTATGACACGAATTTCATCTACAGCTGTATTAATCTGCAACATGGTTGCATCACTTTAATTACATAGTCTCACCACACATAAAGGTTTTCGTAACTCCGATTGAAACCTTATTATGACAGTAGTTAAATACTTAAGCTTAATGGCACTCACTAAAAAATCCATTTAAGCAGGCATGATTTCCGCATGCAATGACTTTCCGAAGCGTCCAGTTCATCTGACCGGTTCCTTAGAGCCGAAGTTTGACGAACATTTTGGATAGCCTGTGGGTGACCGTAATTTAGGGTGCTCTCTGATGGTATAAACGAGTGACATAGTCGCAAGCATTGTTAAATTTATCATTAGAGTTGCTGTTATTTAAAGCACCACGTAGCCGCCCTATGAAGTTCCCGTTTCCCATAAGCATTTTATTCGGACCGTTGCATAACTGATAATACATGCTGTTACAGGAAAGAAACGGTGTCAGTGGATTCGTTTTGCCGAAAACAATGAATTCGTTCATTTCGAAGTGTAGGGATTGGAAGGAGTGTCAGCGTTCCAAAGAGGTGAAAACAAATTCAATTTTCGCTTGACTTTTATTTTCAAAGAACCTTAAGCTGATATTAAATACTCAACAGTCTGGTTAATCATAATGGAAACGGTATGTTTGATGCAGCATACAAGTACCTATGTATAGTCTATTCTTCTCGTGAAAATATGAAAGCAGGCATCAAACATCACAGTAACCAGTGTAAAACGTGTGAGCTTCATGGTTCTAGCCAAAATGCACTGGGCCTCCGTTCACTTTCAGAATTAATCTTGAGTTCGGGCGGAATAAATTGGCTGACCTCATCAGTAGTAAACCATTACAGTCGTGAAAGTAAATACTTCACTTGTAAGATTAGATGATACATTTGGTTGATATGATTGCACTATTGGTAGCCGTCTATCTAAGTTAATAATTCGTTGCTACAGTAATAAATATTATTGTTTTTACAACATTCAATACGAACGTGAACAGTGTTATTACTATTATTGCGGTTAATACTGTTATTATTTATCATAAAGCCGTTATCATTTGTGATAAAATAGCTGTTCGAGCCTCAAGAATTCCTTCACGGCTTATTATCAAATAATTTCATCATTTCACAATGCTTCCATGAACATACTAGATGTTAACCAACGACAAACTGTGAAGTCCCCTAAGTTTAATGAAGACAATTTAGCTACTTCTGTATATTGTTTAAAATAAGATTACTTGTAAATACTTATCAGGCATTCGCATGGAAGGTTTTTTGTATTCAGATGATGGCCGAACTACATAAGGTAGTGATGCTTTTCTGGAGCTTTTTCAGACTGATTGGAAAGCATTTATGTACCGTGTGCGCAGATGGAACCTACTGACAGTAACAGGGGATGACTCATCACAACTATCTGTACAGCTGGAATCTGATTTTTATTTGATTAACGCTTTTTTTCAATGAATCTGTTTTCGTCATGTTGTAGTGCGATTGTGTTTTAATAACACGTGCTAGGGTGGAAATTAAGGGCAAGCTATTAGGATTTGATGCGGTGCCTGAGAAATATTTGTTGATGTGATTAGATGAAAGAATAGTAACGTACTGTGGTCCGTGGCTGCGCATGGTAAGCATTCTGCTTAATATTTATGCAGCAAATGTTCTCTTGCTTTACCACGCTTGTTTCCCTTATAACACTCAACTATTGAGCCTAATGTATTCTTTGATAATAAGAATTATAATATTGATTACACTCTTATCATATATAGTTTGATTTAATTTACGGCTCCCTGTGAGAATAACTACGCTTCTTCAGTATACACACACTGCAGTATTGTTAACCAAATGTTAAAATTCTGTTGGTTCTGTGTTAATATCGTTTTATAATATGTGCAGACTGGTTACTTTGTAATATCAAATGTTTACTATATAAAAGACTTTCATGATAATTTAGTACAATAAGTCCTGCCAACCGACCTTACCTTCAGTTCGTAATACCTACATAGAACTCTAACAATAGTGTTCTGATGAATCTCGCTCCATTATTCACAAAACCCATTCTTTTTACTCTTTAAGGGTTTAACATCTTATAAACTAATCTGTTCATTAGGACGCATGCACACATATATTATATGTTCATAAATCTCTATGTGGAGATCTATTGGAAGCACTCACTAAGAAAGCTAAGGAAATGGAATGTGAGGTACGAACGTGTCTGAAATCAAGCAATATATTTGCTGTAGCCATAACAATCAGAGCCTAACATCATAAATGGAGGGAGGGTGGCGCATGCTGATCAGTAGTTATGGTGGTGGACACTAAGGTGAATCGCCCCATTCTGCAGGAACAGCAATATGCAATTTGACGGCTCGAGATTTCTTTGAGGGCTTGAATCTTTATCTTGAAAAAGATAATAATGATCGCCTTGACAGATCATGCTTCTACCTTTAAACATATACCATTCGGTCAGCCTATTGCTGAGATGCGACCACGTGGGCTCTGCACAGATTTATGGGGCATCTTATAAATTAACAAGCTTTCCTTTGTCGTATCTTCGAATATCACTTAACAATGTCTCATCTTATTCCTTTTCTAATAACGTCTTCACTTGCTCATTATATTCCATTAAACCTAACATTTTATAGCTCTTTGTGAATTTGATTCGACTTATTTTATTCCTGTTCTCTATAGGGTGCGGTTGTGCACCAAATACACAAGAAGGTATGAAATAAAAACAACCGGCTTGTGGATAATTGTATTAAAACCAAAAGTGGACATCATGATAGTAAGACCTATATGGATAGCATTATACATTGCAAATGAACTTTGTCAGCTGAGGGATTAGAGTCTCCCATTGCATTTCCTTTATGAATTTATCTATTAGTGATACATTGCATTTACCTATTTCATTACACTTTAATGATTCACCTTAGCACCTTTACTTTTCTAAAACAGCTTACTATCCCTTGTAAACGTTGTACTTACCTCAATATTGGTTGGTTATCGTATGCCTCCAACTACGGGTTGATAACGAAACGAAGTCAATTTTCCTGCGCAACCTGGAGGACCAATGTTTAATTCAATAACGATACGACATGGGTCAGACAAAGAGTGTATTTATATATATATCAAATATTTAGCTGTTCAAACATTCACTTGTTGACAATCTACTATTCCACATTATATCATACTTGATCGTGCCTGTAAAAATGGCATGCATTTTCATGTAAATTTATGTTTATATGAAAATATAAATTATTATGCCAAGTCATGCGTCTAACAGTATAGAAACAGCCATTTCCTGATGGTACATTACGATTTCTAGAAATCGCAAGAGACCTTTCTAAGATAGGTTTATTTTAACTTTGTGACTATGAACCGTTGTTGTGTCCTGCCAAGTCGATAGATGACTCGAAACGTTTTGTAATCTAAATAACATCTTTGAGATGTGGACATAATTACTTCATTTGGCGGCAACATAAACTTTTTATCGATAAACTCCGAATATCTACATTTGCTTATTAATTCAAAGATAACCCAATAAACCCTATAGCTCACAACTTACGCAACAGTTGATACGCAGTCCTGCAGATGAGACTATACAAACGGATAACGGGGAACACATTTATTAATGAATTAATATGTAATACAAAACCATTGGCACTGTGGAAGTTATTTTCTTCAGCGCTGGACGCCAGGAATTCACAGAAATCATCTATTACCTGAAAAAGAAAATGATTTGAAATATGCAGAAATGACCAATAGTAGTGACACAAAAGTCAGACAGGAAATAGCAAAAATGCGTTTATTTGTGTATGGTCACACCAGTCAATATTTTTACCGAGGAAAATGTACACTGCATCTGTCTGTAAACATTTTGTCTATGCCATAAAAAAGTGAATACTATGTGTACATAATTCTTGGGTTTATCTTAAAGAGATACATTTAGAGGAACTGTGGGACAGCGGCAGAGGTGAAGAACAAAGAAATTGGAAACGATTAAGAAAATGATTTCGCCTACCTCTCCGTTCAATGTTTAACGCATTGAACTGCAAAATAGCACCATTAGAAATCATTATAATAAGGGTCTTTAAGCCACTTTACATTTTATAAACTATTTAGTGAAAATTTGAACTCTCCGTTTGGGAAACGTAATTTTCGGCCCCCAAGAACATACCATCCTTTGCCACTAATGCTAACACCACTACATTCTACCGGTTTATAGTGAGCATATCGTCATAAAAGTCTGTAACACAACGAATGCTTGGCAAGTTTTAAGGTTTCTTTAAGTAACGTAACATGCAGGTATAAGCTGACCGAACTATCCACTACCATCTACAGGCTGCCGTGATAACCGCACCTGAAAAAGGGGTGAACTTTACACACTCTCATTTAATTTCGGTTTTTGTTGTGTTACACACTACAAAAGTCTGTAGATTAACTTTAAATCAGTTTATTATAATCGAAGTTAGTTAACATTTCAGTTTTGAGTCTATTTAATAATAATATATTTATTCCTATCCATATGGGACACGCCAGTTTTACAGGCATGACTATGTATTAGTTAAATTACATAAATTTGGTTTATGGTGAAATTACATGGTTACTGTTTTTTCTGACATTAGTTTATGGGAACTATCTGCTAACTAGTCATTCAATGGAGCACATTGAGAAATATAGAAATACTGTCTTCGCATTAACGAAAACCCAAGTATATGTTGGATGTATCACAAATACTTGGGAAAATAAATGAAGCTTGGAGTCAATTCCTCCATATAACTTTGGTGTGTGCGGCACCGTATCTTGTTCTTGAATTATATCCAAATTGGGTATTAATTCAAAATAGGTGATTTATTTGATAAATTTTGTCAGCATTTCATGGTAAGTAACACCAGAAGTGAATTATACTCAGTGCAGACTAATATTGGTCATTGTCAGACAGATTCGTTTACTGCGCTGAGGTAAGCCGCTATTTGTTGCTGCATGGTGTTCTATACGAGTAAGTTGATTAACATGTAGAAGGCTATTTGTGCATCGGTGGCACAGCGGTTAGGACTCTCGCCGACCATGCACATGGTCCGAGGTTCGATCCCCCGCCGACGCACACCTGATATCTATGGTCGGCCTGTGAATTTGGGCTACCGATATCACATGCTGAAAATTTCATACTTGCACCAAAATAATGTGTGGAATCAAGCTACAATAAAAAAATTTTAAAAATTTTAGATCATGGATACTGCTTGTACAGGATGTTATACAGCGTCCTGGTATGGGGACAGTGGAATCATTAGAGATGTTGACTTATTACTAACCAAAACCTTGAAGGATAATATATAATTAAGTGGCTTCAATTCCTGCTCAACTTGTCTTACTGTAGATCTATCTAAATATCCTTTCATCAGTATGAGGTTTTTTTCGCGTTGTCAAGTTGGCCAATTAGTAAGGATAAAAAAACCAGGTGTGGATTGTTGAATTTGATAAGTGTGTAAAATTATAAAAGCAACGTGTGTTTACATAATGAAATTACTTATCACATTCGTGTTGATATTGCTGTTTCACGGGGAAGGGAGGTGTTGTAACTTAGTCAAATTCTGTTTTAGTCCATCATTCCTATTCAGACAATCTAAATTTCAATATTACTAAGTTGCGTTTTTATAACTTAATAGTTACATACATTTTCGCGCACTAATTGGTGTTATTTTATAACTGATTTATAAACGTAATATATAAAGTCATATGTGAGCCTTTTTGCCCAAATTCACTTTGAAAGGCATGCCTATCAAATGGAACCACTGTGGAAGAGATATGTGCCAATTTCCATTTGAAGAAGAAATGCAGTGCGATAACTGCAAGAGATGGTTTCATAGCGTGTGCACAAACCTAACTCCTGCATCATACAAGCGATGCTCCAAGCCTATGGCGAACTGGCTATGTAGTGACTGCTGTAGTTTTGAATAGCGGAAGCCATTGCCACTCTCAGTGGGCATCTAAAGCTCATGAACTGCGAGGGTCCCCCAACACAGGAGAAGATCGACTATTGCCCAGACACCGATGACATGACCAGCGTCATCGACAATACAATACACGTTCCTAATGCGTCTCCGTCTGGGAGTGAGTGCCCTTCAGCACAGAAGAGCACCCGCCATATTACAGGCATTCATGCTGCGATTACGATACTGAGCAAGCCTTTCAGTGACAAAGAAGAGACGTAACAGGAGGCGAAATCCCACAGTTGACTTGGCCAAGAGACTTGTAGATCAAGCCTCATCCACACCGGTGGATAGCAGGCAGACGAAATCGACTACGGTTATGGAGGAGGACGCCTATGAATGGTGTAATGTAGTCTCTCGCAAAAGGCGAGATAAGGACAACGTAACGACCACACTGTCCATGGAGGACGGAAAGGCGCTTACGCCGCAGAACAGGAAAGCCACTCGAGCAAACCTGACCGCTCTGACAGCTAGATCATTCTGCACAAAGTGAAAGGATCACCGGCCTTCGATCCCAAGTTCAGGTTCGAGCAGGACCTCAAGTTGGTCAAGCCCCTTTTAGGTAAGCTACTGAAAAATTTATCGGGCATAACAATAGAAAGCGTATGTAGTAATGGCCGAAAGCCTGATCCTACAGTAAATCGGCCTTTACGCCTCCTCAAAGTCGTACTAAACCCCAAAGGAGAGAGGGATGCCATTCTAAGCAACCCTTAAATTCTTAGAGGATCAGGCATATATGTCCGCGCCAATTTTAGCCCAGAAGACCGTGTAGAAAGACAGTCTGCGGCCCTAGAATTAAGCGAACAACGATTAAACGCCAAGAACCCTAAGAATAATGGTTTTTAGGTCGTCAAAGCTCGAAGTTTGATGATCCTGAAACCTCTGTGTGTAGGCCGCGGAGCCACCAAACTGAAAGGTTGCTTCACAAACGCCCGCAGCCTGTTGAATAGACGGAAAAAGCTGGTTAGTATGATAGACTCCGAAAGCCCGGATGTAACTATCATCACAGAGGTATGGCTCACACCCGATAATACTGATAGCGAAGTTAACCTGCCAAACTTCGAAGTGCATAGGGTAGATCGACTAAGCCGCAAAGGACGTGGCGTACTCATCTACCTCAAGAAATGCTTAACCGTGCGTAACATCGAAGCACTCACTCACGATGGTGAATCGTGCGAACTGCTACGCCGCGGAATTCACTGAAAAGGCCAAGATATTGACCTCATCGCTACATACCGCAGTCCTGATCACAGTGCAGATGACTTCCTAGTAGAGAAGCTAGGCTCCTGGACTCCGAAATGTCGAAGTCTCGTAGTCGGCGACCTCAACGCCCCAACATTTGACTGGAAAAGCCTTACGACGTCACCACCAGACAACTCCTTTGATCATAAACTGCTGGAATCTAGCGTTTCGCTAGCCCTAGTCCAACGTGTCATTAAGCCCATGCGCTATAACTCACAGCACTCTACTTCAACTTTGGACCTAGTTTTCTCCCATGATGAGGATGTGGATCTCATACAACATCTTCCTTAGTTAGGAAGAAGCGATCATGCTGTGCTCACTTTCAAGTTCACAGCAACAGCAGCAAGGGCCAAAACCCCAGCTCGACCAAACGCTCGGAAAGCTGATATATATGGGATCGTCTCAGCAGCCAACTTAGTGAACTGGTACATCAACCCATAATCCCAAGTAGAAGCCGAATGGAACCAATTTAAAAAACTTTACGTCCAGGTGACTGAACCTTTCATCACTTGGTCTGTCCCAAAGAGTCGGAAACATTGTGCCCTTGGACAAACCAAGAGATTCGTAAGTTACTCAGAAGTAAACACAAATGTTGGAACCTGTTTGCTACATTTGAGACTCCTGAGACCGAGAAATTATATATCACCGCTAGGAAAAATCCATTGCAGAAATCCACCAATCAAGGATGAATTTTGAAGCACATCTGACTCAATATGCAAAGGCGCAACCTAAGAAAATTTCCTCGTACATGAAATTCAGGAATGAAACATCCAATGATACCCCATACTTGACTACTGACGGTGACACAATGGAAGAAGCTCAAGAAAAAGCAGAAGTAATGGCAGACTACTTCTCCGAAGTCTGTACACAGGAGTCATCACTCCCCACAGGATTAGCTCTGGTTGCATCAGAGGAACACGGGATAGATTCCGTTGACGTTGGCCAAGGCATCGTGCTCAACCGCCTAATGGGCGTTGATAAGGCATATCCCCTGTTTGAAGTGGCGCCTCCAGCTTTACCTTGAGGACATTTGCGCGGTCTAGTTGATTTCAGTTTGGCTGATTCGTTTCGTTTGATCTAGGTAGCTGCATTTGACGTGATTCTGGTTTCTGTTTGGCTTGAACTGTATTGATTTTGTTAAGAATAGTCGTCAAAAGCTGCCTCTAGGCCTGAAGGCAGTTATGATGCAGGAGGATGCTTGAGAATGTGTTTCATGTGAAAATTATACGGTGCACCTAAAATCCTCCTGTTTGTGGCGTCTCAATGATTTCTGTAGAGCTTCGTTTCATCACTTGTATCCATATTTGTCGTTCACGAGTGTTTCAGTAAATGTTTATGGCTATAATCAGGAACTTTCCAAAATGGTAACTGTGGTAAGGAATTTATATTTTTTTCCGCTATAGTTTCCAAGTCAATGTCTCTTTTAAGTTGCTTACTGTACTCTGTTGGCTATTCATGAATTTTTTATTGAAAAGCTTCTGTTTTCATTTACACTGGTACCGAATGGACGCATTGGCACTTGGAGACAATGGCGACCAACCTGCCCTTCCTATATCAGTGGATATCAAAAAACTTTTTGACGGAATTATGTTTAGTCACCGGTATAACAGTTGGGTTCAAGTAGAAGATGCTCTAAGTCAGCTGGAGTCAGTAATATATGTATGACAGAGTATTCCTAGGCAACTCATACATATTATGTAATCAAAAGTGCATACGGGACCATGAATCTCAGGATTTGAAGTACAAATTAGTAGTCTTTCGTTGTACATATGGCATGAAGCGAAAAACTAGAGGTTCAGGTTTACGCGTCAAACCGTAAGAATTCTATTATTTATTTCTGCAGTGCAAAATACACCGGTTGCCAATCTGGCTTTCGTACACGCTACAGGGAGGACGAGTTTATCATTTCTTCCGCGAAAACAGTTCACAATCACAGATGTGAAAAAAGTCTTATGATAGGTGATCCATATTTTAGACGCCTGTCGGGGAATGAAAAGGAGAATATTGCACCAGTTGTGAAGACTACATCTGAGGTTGGTGATGTTTTGGAATATGCTGAAGAGAATTTTAATAAAATTTTGACGAGCACAGATGTGTATAATTTACGTAAGGATATGAGACCAGGTAACTGAAGTAGTTTAAAGTTATTTTTGAAGTCATGCCTTTGAGATCAGATGTTCTGCGCTTAATAAGGCAAGGCGGTCAGATGGTTGAATACGTGGATTCGAATACAGGGATAACCAGCAGAATTTGCTTCGCCCTGGAATCACAGGTTCAGTTATATCGGAAATATGGAGAGGTGGTGTGTATTGACTCAACATACAATACCAATAAGGACTGGTAGGTTATACGTGAAACGTTTGACAAATCTTAATCAGATATTCTCTGTTTCAGTTGGTGGTAACAGACAATATGGGTCATGACAGGCCTGTTTGTTTGGCATGGACGAGACGAGAGAGGTCATGTGATGTAGCTTGGATATTGGAACAATTCCAAAGAATAATGCAGGATACGTCCATTACAGAAACTTTCGTAATGGATTCGGCCAACTGTGAGATATCGGCCGTACGTAATAGTCAAATTCAGGCGAAAATCGTCATCTGTGCATTTCATGTATGCCGGGCTTTCAGCAGGAAGGTGAGGTGAATTTAATTAATACTTGATGCATTTAGACTCGAAATCCTTTTGTACGCAGGTTTTTTATCGTCTTGCTAAAGCTACGACACCTGAAAGGTAAATGCATTGATTTCTAACCGTTTAGATTTCATCACTACCTTAGTGTCATTAGGATGGTTGATCGGAGGGTGTGGAATTATGTCAGGCATTACTGGGTGCCTAAGAAGGAGACGTGGGCTGCGGCATATATGCCGAATACTCTGTTGCTGTTTAATAGTACCAACAATAGAGTTGAAAGCTCTCACAGTCACCTAAAACGATATCTCCACAGAAGAGATCCCCTACACGTATGCATGTACAAGACGTATAAATTGTGTGTACGCACAGAGAAGCGTCGGAGTGTTGAAGTCATCGTCGAAAGTTGTCGGATTCATAAGTACCACGCACTGGAACCAGTTATGCCGATATTAGGAAACTTCACTCCTTATGCCGCTAAGTTAATTGCCAAGGACTATGGCCGTAATCGTCGGATGAACATAGAGTTGTATACTGATGATATGGCTATCATAAATGACGGCATATACCTGCACCAAGTGGATTATACCAATTCTACTTGTACCTGCAGAATATTTAGGGCACAAAGAATACCTTGTTGGCATATGCTGCTATGTCACACTCAAATTCCTCAGTTTACAGGTAAATCAAACTCTTACTAATATTTAAATTAATATTTTTAGTTGACAAAGTAATTCGCCCGTGTCGCAGATGGTTTTGGCAGGATCCGTTGCTACCAAGTCGTGTGCCGTGTGAAGGTTCAGTGAAGAAACCCTGCATGGAGATACTGCAACTTCGCAGGCAATTGAACAGAAGCTTCGCAGTTATGCAGGATAATTATAGTAATGAATAGACTATTAATGCACTGCGAGCAACTCTGAATTACTTTGAGAACTTTCTTGTATAATAAAGGAAGATGTACATAAATTTTGTGTCAATAAATGCAAATATACCCTAACTTCTAAACTGCATACGCCTTATGTTTTACCGTTTCATGTGACAAAAGTTTAATAGTCATTTGCGAATATAGTAGAAAGCATTTTCTAGAGAGCAAGTGAAAGTGAGTACTAGGCGGAATCTCCAGTACTTAGTATGATAAGTAAGGTGAACGTTTTTTTCTTGTAAGTACGCAATGAAAGATAATGACGAGTTTTTGTAACTAGCATTGTATTTACTATGTAGGTAATGTTATTACAGGCATACATTGCTATAACGTGTCTAGTCTGGCGTATCGCCGCATGAGTAACACTAATTGTAGCGTTTTCCAGTCAGTAAAACTTCGACTTTTCGTACATCAAACTTCGCGGAAGGTAGATGAAATTAAAGACTGCTTCCAGACGATCCGTACAACGGCACCTTAGGCAATGTCTACAAAGAGAAAAATAAGATAATTAGAAGACACGTTAAAATGCATAGGTAAATAAGTCAAGTACTGTTTTGGAATAAGGGAGATTACTAGTATTATTACAAGGTCTTCAACTCATTTCATTTCTTTCGACTGCTACCATTTCTTGCGTCAGCGTTACTTACTTATAGTTCACTGTAACTTATTCGTTGCACCCTATTTACACAGTGCAAGGAAATGAGAAAATGAGTGCAATACTTAGGATACAGCAATAATAAGGGTATAAGCAGATTAATACTGCAGCGGGGTGCAACAGTAATAATAATTTGCTTTGTTCGAAAACAGTATTAATGTTTCAGTGTTGAATTCGCAGCATCTCGTACATTATTGTATCTCATTTTATGAAGTAATAACATCTCCAAGGTATTTCATGTTAGACTTAGTTTATGTTTCAGTGCCCTCTGTGATACAAACATCTTGTGAATGATACATGAGTATTTCAGTTATGCGTACTAAAGGTTTAAAAAAATCACTCACCTAGTTCACTTCTATTAGCACTAATTCTTATGTCCGTGTTACTGACTTTTGGTTTATGTTTTCTTCAGTGCACTTTATCTGGACAATTTAAGGAATTGGGAAATGCATTGAGTACTTAAGAAACGGCATTCATAATTGTTTGTGCCAATTAACACTGTAGTGAGTTGTGACACTAGGCAGCTGCAGTGACAAAGCCGACTGACTGAGTTTTAACATGGAACTCGGTGGAGAAGTGCAACTTTTGAGATGTAACGGGACAGAGTGTAAAAGTTATCTCGAGTAGGAGGAGAAATTATTGTAAGACAACTATTTTTCAGTTAGACGAGAACCGAATAAAAAATGCGACTATCATTTGTTGACATTTTGCTTATTTTTATCCACGTTTTAGCATTTCACTATACCTGGACTATAGATCATTCTGACAGACTGACTTTCAACAGAGAAGCTTGCAAACAAGTGCACCTGTTTACGTTATCACATTCCATGTAGCACACAAAGGTAGAGAAAAAAGAAATCAAATGGAACTCTAATGAGCATAAATGTCATGGAAAACGAACAGTGATTTGGAAAGAACACAATGGTTGTTCAGATATGTAAGATTACACAGAGTGAATGCATCTGTGTTATAAACAACGTTTGAAGTCACATTTCTACTTAACACCAAGCTTCATCCCAACATTACTCACCATTTTAGACTACTTAACACAGAAGAAAGGGCACAGACACTGCGATCAAAAACCAGTAGTCTTTTCGTATCTTCCAGTTTCAATGGTCACTTCTCACAACCTAGGTGGACAATGTCATTAGCATACACTAAGTTGACAAGACTTTTCCCTGGTAAGTCCCTGAAGTGGGTGACACACAATTTTGTTAATACATGTATGATGGAAGTGAACTAAAATAAGGACGGCAGTTGTAGAAATGAGCCTTGTATTATATCATTCTTGGAAATATCAGTTCCCTCATAGTTTAGTTTCAGTATTAAGTGAATGGAATGCAATCTACAGATTCATGAAATTCACATACTGACGTACTACTTTTCTGGAATCATAGTTAATGTCTGCTCATTAAAGTGAGCAATGGGTATTGTACTTGTGTAAAATCAAAAGGCTGTGAACCGCTGCCGATGAAAACGACAGAAATTCTTGGAATTATCAGTTATAATTTCAGCTGGATCACATGCAACACTCAGCAGTTGTTAAGTGGTCAATTCATGAACATGGAATCCATACAGAAAGCGCAGAAGATTTAGTACAACATGCACACTCCTGATTTCACTATTCAGCATGCACGCCAAATGCATTACTTTAGGGGCCTACACAGTTCACAAATTAACTCACAACACTGAAGTGGAGAAATTCATATTTTTCCTTACTGAGCTTAATATAGCGGTTCTTGTGAAGTAACTTTCTTATGCAGAAGAGAAAAGCAAGGTATTCATAATCTTCTGCTACATGTGGAATCGCAGTGCAACTCGATGCGCAATAGTATATATACAAATAAACTCAAAAATAAAGTCCTCCTGTTGACACATTGTGACATGATAGGAAGTGAGACGGTCAGATCACCAGCGTATTTGACGAAGTTGCTCTCATTAGAAAGAGAAAAGTCATGTAAGACAAGAGAGAGAAAAAAGAAAAGGAGAGATAACAGTACCCTGAGGAACACAACCTTCAGCAAGCAAGGCGGAAGATTTACCCTAATATACAGTATGCTGTATACCATTTGGGAAATGATAATGCAACCAATCACCTGCACAGGACTCGTGTTTGCACGACCGAAACCTTACTCAACTAATATCATATAGGTCCTTAGTCAATAACGGCATATGTTGAATAACTTAAAGCTTAGCACAAAAGTGATAAAGCACAAAAAACACTAGCAAAGTAGGAGACGAATCCCGGGTGGATGAAGAGGTTACTGAAAGGTATTTATTTGTCACTTATCAAAGAACAAGATTAAGAACTGCAATTATCATTTAATAATAATATATATTTCGTATAAACGGGTAAGTTTACATGAAATGCATGCCATTTTTACAGGCACGATCAATTTTGTGACGAATTACAATTGTTAATTAGCATACATTATCACTTTTTCAAAAAGTTCATATTGTTGAATTATAGTACAAGCAATCGGAACAGATTCTTATAAATGTTAATTTGTAAATATTTCACAAAGGTCACCATCGAAGTTAAGCGACAACCCGAAATTCGTTCCATTTCCTGATGATAGTTATGACCAATCGATAAACAACATATATTTGAGTGAGTGCTGTGCCTTCAAATGCTTGAACGCTATTTCAGGAACTGAAGAAAATCTGGCGCAGCTGCAAAATGGTATAGGATGCAATTATGAATAGTACATTATTAAAAGTGTATTTACAAGATAAATACAAGAAGCTATGTAGTACTTGAAGTGATAATGCGCATTTGCAATGTATGATGCTAACCGTATTGGTCTTACCATGGAAAAATATGACGTTTTCTATGAAAATATATTTATTCTCAAACATGAGTGTTGTTTTTTTATCATCAGAGCAACCGAACTTTACGCGAGAAAAGGGTGTAAATGAGAAGAGGGGAAAAAATTTCAGCTTTATTAAAGTCCTAGGAAGTTGAGATAAAACAGAGTATAATAGTAATTAGGTAGAAGGATTATTGTGAAGTATATAAGTGACATTTCAGAGAGAAGTGGCTGGAAGGATTAGAACCTGTTGAATATGGTGACCTGTAGGATGTTGGGCGAACTTGTGTATGGCCCATGGGATAGCATCTTGACAAGAAACTGAGCAGGCTTGTAGATGTTAGGAGCGAAAGCATTGCTATTTTTTTACAAGCTAAAACTGTACAGTCATTATTGTTTTATTTTCTAAAATTTTTTAAAGTCTAATTTTTTTATACATTTAGTATCTAGACTCATGTTTGATTCTCGAGCTGCCAAAATAATGCATGTTGCTGTCCTACAGATCGGAGCGATTCACATTTGTGACCACTACCAAATCTGCTGATCAGCATGCGCCACCCTCCCTCCTTTTTTGATATCAAGCTCTGAGACCTTTTACAATGACTGCAGTTGTAATATTGGATTGCTTTGACTCCGTCCCAATCATACAGTATGCTGCACATTAACAGCTTTCATGACAAGTGCTTCCCATTAGGTCACATGGCACAATAATACCAGAGGACATCGTTAGCAACATTATCATCAAACTAGTGAACGAATGGGTTACTACAAAAGACTAAGAAATTAGGTTTCCCTTAAGAGTTATAAAGTATAGAAATAGCTAACATTAGAACAACTAAGTTATATTCTATTTATCAGAGTGATATGAGTAGTGGAACAATTAGTGATAAAGTTATGTAAAGTGGTCCTGAGTAAGGCAACTAGTTAGCAGAACTTGCTGTGCTAAATTTTCACGACCGATTTTATATGGTGTGTGTTACACATTGCAAAGTGACTCATCAATTATGTAGTGGAGAAATACTACATAATTTCAACATTATGAATTTTTCAGAAAATTATATGCAAATGGGTAAGTGTTGACTGAAGATAGTCATTTCAACTCAAAAATAGTGCTAATAATATAAGCATATATGTAAAACATTAAAAGATACGTGAGATTACACAGAGTGAATGCATCTGTACCATAAACAAAGACTTGCAGACATATATCTAGTAGTTCTTCTAGCTGACTGTCAACGACTTTTTGAACAAATAGCAGTTTTTCATTTGACCGACCCAAACATATTTTGAACCTTAACATGTGCTGGCTAACACTATCCCTCGAGAAAGGCGATGGCTTGGTATGCAATCACGTGTTATAGCCATCTCAACCTATTCAGCTTCCCAACCTTGAAGACTAACTTACCCTCCTCACCTAACACTTTACGCGTAACCTCAAGAGCAATCGCCACATTATACTGCTGTAGCGGTAAATAATTCCCCAAAATTATTAACCACAGCAATCATCACTCAACATTGGATGCTGACCATCACTGTTTAAGTCGACTTGTTTAGCTGAAGGCTTACGGTCAAGCATCCCCGCCATTTGGTACTCTGTCGTGTCACGTGCGTGCGCGATTACTAGCTAGCTAAGCATTCATTCCTACCCGCGATTTGGTCCCAAAATATATATCGTATTTGGACGACAAAATCTGGTCTTTTGCTTTACCATTTGGTACTCGAGGAACGAACACTATAGTGGTTGTTGGTATAAGATCTTGCGTTAGTATAATCCGTACAACTCGCGAACGTTCGATACCTACAGTCCTCTAAACTGGTGAGCCCTACCACGAACTACATCTTCAATTCACACGCAGATAAACCCGGTGAGTTCGTTCCTTTCTGTGTTTATTATTGTACTATATTGTTATCGGCATACTTTTCGTCATGAGTGATCCTAGCCCCAAGGTTATTCAGATTCGCACAGCCGCCAAAACAATCCAGCTAGTACCATATTGGCCAGATAATGCTGAAACGTGGTTTCAGATTGCTGAGTCTGATTTTTGTGAACATGGCATAACTGATCAACGTTCACAGTTCCTTGCAGTTATTCACGCCCTACCGCGGGAATTCAGCAGGTGCGTAACTCTGCAGATGTCGGTTAGTAACTCGTACGAGTTGCTAAAAGCATCCATCCTCAAGAGAAACGTTCTCACAGATCGGCAACGTCTGGATGAGTTATTTCGTAACATCGAGTTAGGAGATCAGTCAGCCGTGAGCATGCTGGCAAGAATGAAAGAGATCATTGGCCAAAGTCAGTTCGATGAAGGACTGTTTAGAGAACTATTTTTATCCAAACTGCCACAGTCAGTTCAGACTGTACTTGTGACACTTCAAAGTGTTCTCATAGATGATTTAGCTGTCTCTGCAGATAGAATTCTAGAGATAACGAAACGGCCAGTCACCGAAGTATACTCTGTTACCGAACAGACTTCGAAGAAGGATTCTGCAATGATAGAGTTAATCAACTCCGTCCAGCAGATGCTTAGGTCAAACAAGCCTAGCAATTCCTCCTATCGTCGTTCTAAATCCCCTCAACGGCAAAGTGCACGTGGACGATCTAAGTCCAACACACGTTCTCTCAAAAATCCTGACTGGTGTTGGTATCACAACACCTATGGCAAGGAAGCGAAATGTTGTCGAAAACCTTGTGATTTCGGCAAAGCCTCCAAGTCTGTGGGAAACTATCCCGCCGGCACGCGTTAGCGGCAACCGTCGCCGGTGGCACTAGCCGCTTACTTTACATCCATGATGTAATGAGCCAGACTAGATATCTAGTCGACGCAGGCGCCGAAGTCAGCGTCCTTCCTGCTACAGCAGCAGATCGACAGAAGGATCCTAACTTCAACCTACAGGGTGCAAATGGAAAACCAATTGCAACCTATGGTCGGAAATACGTCTATCTGAACGTAGGTTTACGCAAACCTATTCAGTGGATTTTCCTAATCGCTGACGTCACAATGCCCATCATTGGCACGGACCTACTTAATCATCATGATTTACTCGTAGACGTCCGCCGTAAACGACTAATTGACAACACTACTAGTTTGTCTATCAAAGGCATAACTTACAGTGGCCCCAGCTTGTCAATCGTTAAGATGAAAGCAATCCTCGATCCAACTTTTCAACCGATTGTTGACAAATATCCGGAACTGAATTGCCCATCTAACGACCTCCCGTGTATAACCAGCAATGTTATGCACCACATCATAACCTCAGGACAGCCCGTGACATCTAAAGCACGACGACTGGCCCCTGACAAACTGAGAATTGCCAGAAACGAATTCGATCATATGCTCACCCTTGGCATCATTCGGCCATCGAATAGTCCATGGGCATCCCCATTGCATATGGTACCGAAAAAGGATAGCAACGATTGGCGACCCACTGGTGATTACCGGCGAGTGAACGCCAAAACAACTCCTGATTGCTACCCTTTGCCTCACATACATGACTTGACGGCAACGTTATCTGGAGCATCTATATTCTCCAAAATCGACTTGGTTAAAGCATATAACCAAATCCCGATGGCAACGGAAGATATTCCGAAAACGGCTATCATCACGCCTTTCGGACTTTTTGAATTCCTACGTATGCCATTCGGCCTCCGGAATGCGGCCCAAACATTCCAACGCTTCATCAACGAAGTATTTCGCGGTCTCGACTTTGTATACGCATACTTAGACGATTGCCTCATTGCCAGTCCAGATAAGGAAACTCACCTTAGACACTTGGACTTGGCATTTGAAAGGTTACGCCAACATGGTGTTACCATCAATATACAGAAGTGTCAAATAGGCGTTGACTCACTCGATTTTCTGGGTCACACTATTGACTGTCAGGGCATTCGCCCACTGGCTACTTCGGTCGATCACTCTAAGAAAACGCGTTCTGGACGTCACGTTAGATTCCCAGAATACCTTCACACCTATCTCACATAACTGAGTGACACATCAATTTTTTTTTATGTTGCGTCATTTAACACAAGTAAATGATATTTTTCCTATAACCGTACATAAAATTATATAAGATGTATATTTTTTTCCGATATTTTGAACTTTACATTATTTTACTGTATAGTAGATGCATGTCATAATTTTTTGGTAAAAACCGCTTATTTGGTACATTTTTCTTGACAAGGTTCTCAGCATTCTTGTTTTCTTTTCCAGGTGCAACGGGCACTGGACAGGAAACAAACGAAGCACGGGATCCAACGAACAACACTGAGGAAGCTATGTACAGACACCCTATTAGCATAGGCAGACAGACCAGCAGGCTCTCGATCAAGCCGCTTGGAAGATTTTTTCACCCATCAGGGAACCATCGAGATTTTTTTACTTCCGGCTGGTCATGTCTTAGGGTCCTCACAACCCCACTAGGGGGGGAGTGAGCTGTAGCGGTAAATAATTCCCCAAAATTATTAACCACAGCAATCATCACTCAACATTGGATGCTGACCATCACTGTTTAAGTCGACTTGTTTAGCTGAAGGCTTACGGTCAAGCATCCCCGCCATTTGGTACTCTGTCGTGTCACGTGCGTGCGCGATTACTAGCTAGCTAAGCATTCATTCCTACCCGCGATTTGGTCCCAAAATATATATCGTATTTGGACGACAAAATCTGGTCTTTTGCTTTACCATTTGGTACTCGAAGAACGAACACTATAGTGGTTGTTGGTATAAGATCTTGCGTTAGTATAATCCGTACAACTCGCGAACGTTCGATACCTACAGTCCTCTAAACTGCTTTAATCATGAGATCGAACACAGACACCTATAATCAAACACCGGTATTCTTTTCATATTTTCCAGTATCAAGGGTAACTTGTCATAGTCTGTACAGTATCATCAGTAAACTGTAAGTTGATGATGATGATAAGTCTCTAAAGTCATTTATAGACTATCCTACTGATATATGTGTGATTGGATTGAAATGATATAAGGATGACAGTTTAAGAATTCAGCCTTGTGTTACATCCCAGTTTTCTCGGATAATTCGCAAACAGTAATCACTGAATAGAAAACATTCTGTAGAATTTATGAAACTCATTAACTGACGCAATACTTTTGCAGGCATTATAGTGTTTCCTCAATAAAGCGATATTTGTATATTTCGGCTGCATAAAACGAGTAAGTGGTATCCTGGCAATACCAATGACTACAGCAAGTCTTGGAATCATGCACCACAACTTTTACTTTACTGAATACTTCAGCAGATTTGAAATATACACTTGACAAATATCAAATTTATACAGGAAATCAGTAAGATTTACTAAACTAAGAGCACTTTCGGTTTACATAGGAGATCTCCATGCCGAATTTATTCCTCCGAGGGCCTACACAGATTACAACTTCAATTAAATAACATTGACGTTAAAGAAATTCCATTCTTCATTACTAAACTCAATGATAATAATAATGTTTTTATTCTAGAAACAGGAGCATTCCTAATGTTTCACTTTATGTAAATGCAGTTACATACAGTTGCACTAAGAACTCAATGCAACTCGGTGCACAATAGTATATACGCAAATAAACTGAAAAATGACGTCCTCCTTAACTTCTGAACAACTTTTCCTTATTACAGGATAATAACTTTCTTTCACTTATGAGCCCTAGATATGTCTATGAAATCACAATATTATATCAGTTAAATCTCGCCCCGAAACCAAGGCCACTTGAAACCAATAGCAACATACAGACAAACGTCATTGAGGGGATATGCAATAAAGTCGCTCCAGAGCACAGCATGGCTCCCGAAGAAACCTCTCATACCTGTCAAATTTCCTTACTGCAAGAGGAAGCTGGGTCAAATCAAGGGACAGTAGAAGACGCGTTGACGTCGTCTTCATAGACTCCAGCAAAGCCTTTGATAAATTTTTTCACAAAAGACTACTCATGAAGTTGCAAAGCCTCGGTATCAAAGGGAGCTTACTAAACTGGATTGGTGGATTCCTCGTAGATAAGAGGTAGAGGGTTAGGATCAACTCGAAACTCTTCTCCTTGCCAGGGGTGCGTAGTGGAGTGCCACAAGGCACGGTGCTTGGGCCTATTTATTTTGTACATCTGTGAGTTATCTCTGCTCACCGATTCCCCTGTGGTCCTATACTCAAATGACTTAAAAATTTGGGCCAAGTTAAACTTTAGACACCAATAACTACCAATCAGCGAACGACGTTGAATTATCCTATGAGATTCACGAACGTAGTTCAATGTTGTAAAGCGCTTGATTCATTTGCAATACGTGCCCTTACAAAGTTGCGTTTGCAGTTCGAGGAGGATAGTGTATTTCAGTATTGCCGAGATTTAGGCTTGCTAAGAGAGGAGAGAAAGTGTTCCTGTGGTGATGTTATGACACTGAAGAGCTATTCGAGGTCAACTGATGGATTTGTCCATCGCTGTGGAATATGTTGGAAACGAGTTAGTATTAGAGAGGGTAAGCTGCTAATTTTAATATTTCGTAGGAACTTATTTTGCTAGTTCGCATCTCTCTAACCCAGATTTTGTATATCTGCGACTATTGGGTACTGAAGCAGCCAGTGAGAGCGGCAGCTGCGGAGACGGAGAATATCCTGGTCTCAACAGTCCAATGATATCAGCATTGCAGAGACATCGCATCATGGAAAATGGATAGAATTACTTCGCCGTTAGGCGGGGAGGACATAGTAGTGCTTGTGGAAGAGACATTGTTGGTAAAGAAGAAATATAACCGTGGTCGTCAGAGAGCAAACGACATTTGGGTTATCGGTTTATACGAAGCGTCCCTCCGAAAGGGATTTGTCGAAAGAGTAGGAGACAGGAAGGTGAGCACTTTGATACCTATTATAACTCGACTAGTCAAAAAGGGATCAATTGTGCATACGGACAAGTGGAAAGGTTGTGATTCCTTGTCATCCTTGGGTTACATTCATCATAGAGTGAACCACTCAAATGATTTCGTGGATCCTGTTACAGGGACTCATACGAATTCAAATGAAGGATTTTTGGGAAGATTGAAAAATAGGATCCAGGCTATAAATGGATCGCAAAAGGATGTGATTTATAGTCATTCAGACGAATATATGTAAAGAATGTGGTGTGATTTCTCTATTGACAGTCCCATGTTGGATTGGGAGATGTTCCTATCCCATGTTCGGGAAAGATACCCACTGTAACGGTTTTATCCTTTTTTATGCATTTTTGTATAAATATACGCTTCCACTTATCATAAACGCCTCTTTAATGTGATTGCTCCGTTCAAGGTCATTCGCTGATTGGTTGTTGTTGGTGTCGAAATTTTAACTTTGCCAAAGTTTGGAGAGAGCTGAAGGGCGACAGTGATACTCTCACATTGCGAGAAGACCTCAACAAATTGTTAGAGTGGTCTAGGGAATGGATGCTCCCTATCACTGCAGCGAAATGTGCTACTATGCGCATTGGACACGCAAGCATCAGCTCCCACGAACTAGAGGGAATAACACTTCTATTACTTCAGATTAACTTGGATTTAGGTGTCATAGTTAGCCACGACTTAGAAACTACAGCACACTGTGGTGCGGTGGCTGCACGTAATTTCAGATCCTTATGGGCAACTCGCGGAGCCTTTACTAGAATCACCAGAGATATGTTCACCTCTTTATATACATCTCTGATGAAGTCAAGAGTGGAAATCTGTATCTAGGCAGCCAGCCCTTGTCTTAAAGAGGATTCACACATTCTACAAAGGCTTCAAAGGGAGGTTCTCGGTGCGCTCCTTGATTACGACGGGTTTTTTCCTCTCTAACCGGAAAATACCTATTTTATGAATTATCCGCTTGGAAAACCTGATCTTCCTAACCGGTGAATTAAATTCAACCATTACTTACATATTGAATCTCTGTGTGGTAAGTCCAGCTGTCTCGAACTACTGCCAAAGCTTCACGTGCTACTTTTGTAGCAGCATCTTCCTCACTCGCTCAGATAAACAAGACATTTTGGCCCACCACGTGATTGCTGTGAAGCCGGCCATCCAGAAAGTACTAGGTAAAGTCGAAAACCTTTTCTTTTCCTTGTCTTGTACTTTTTCAGTCTTATTTTCGTTCTTGCGAGTAGACACTGTTGCACTCTTATTCTTATATAGCATAAGTTTTAGTGATTGTTAACATGGCTGTCGAAAGTAGCCTCAGAAAAGGTACTAATACACTATACTCTGTAGTCACAGGGGCTTCAGCCAGAGAAGGCAAAAACCCAGGGACATGAACCCCATGATGATATAAGGTGGTTGGAGGCAATCGGCAGGAAGCCTTGGACCTAGGTTTTGTGCTAGTTGGCACTCGTCAGCAAGGCGTATCTGCAACCTTGAGGGAACTCATGTCCCTTCTGAGATTCGAACCCGCGTCACCTAGTGCTGCAGTCAGAGACGTTACCACTGAGCTATTCGGGCTCGCGATTGACCTCCTGTAGGACTGTAATGGATATTTTGATTTGACACTTGTAACTAGTGTGATGCGTCTAGTCCTCTCTTTGGTGCAGACTGAATTCTATCAGTCAGGTTGTAATGTGGCCACCATTCTAGGTAGCTCGCCATCACGGTGTACATAGTTTGTGATGATATTAGGTGGTTCCTATTACGTGGTTCATGAGCTCCTTCAAGGTTGCAGATACGCCTTGCTGACGAGTGCCAACTAGCACGAAACCTAGGTCCAAGGCTTCCTGCCGATTGCCTCCAACCACCTAATATCATCACAAACTATGTACACCGTGATGGCGAGCTACCTAGAATGGTGGCCACATTACAACCTGACTGATAGAATTCAGTCTGCACCAAAGAGAGGACTAGACGCATCACACTAGTTACTAGTGTCAAATCAAAAAACATGAATCCCATGTCGCATACCGATCCTGAAGTCTCGTGTAGGACTCGTCTGTCCTGAGACTACGCCTGCATTGCCACAGTCTAGCACTGAAGCGGCACAGGCGATACCAGGTGGACAGGATACTACACCTGCACCAACTAAAAGCCAGTGTGTGAAACACAGCAAACCTAAAAAGAAACGTTCAAGACGTCATAAGACCTCGAAGGCGTCATCAAGTAAGGGAAACGAATGGCAGGTGTGCAGTATCACATTTTCTAAAGCTGACTCAGCGTTTTAGTGCAATTTTCGCAAGCGATGGATGCACTATCGTTGTGGCAAAGAGGTGCCGAAAGCATACTATAAGTTTATGAGAAATAAAACATACCCGTGGTTTTGGTACATCTGTCAACTTTGTCGCCCTGGCATAGTCCCACAGAGCGTGTCTGAGGATAGCAGAAACAACACTCCACCCTTGTGTCCCAGCACGGCCTTATGCAGCTCCCCACCTGCTAACACCACACTGCCGAAACTTGGCACACACAGTAAGAAGGACACTCCAGTCCTACTGACTAAAAATGCCAATTTTCAGAATGTGAAGATCCGAAAGGTTGAACCCACAACATCAAGGAAAGATAGAATTAGAGAAGCACCACTTGCATCCACAAGCAAGTTTGGCAACACAATAAAGGCTGGCCAGAACATGATGAAGCCTAAATTTGCTGATGCTGCAAAGGAATACGAGAAGCCAAAGGACAAATCTAAGCCTGAGGTTAATCGGTCTAATTCTCTTATCCTCTTTAACGTACCTGTGAGCAAGGATAGCTTGCTTGAACAAAGGGCCCTGTTTGATCAGAAACAGTGGTCCAACCTGTGCAATAAATTAGGTCTGAACATTAGTTCAGTTAAATTGTGCAGACTGTACAGGGGTGTCCACACGCCTCAGGGTAAGCCACCCCATTAAGGGTTACACTGGACTCTGACGAAGAGGCCGAAAAGGTACTATTGATGGCTCAGGTACTAGCCATCCACAGAAGTTTGAACATAAGAGTGAGACAAGACAGGCCATGGGCTATCAGACAAATGGCGAGGGCGTCACTGGAACTGATGCCTTCTACCTCTATGGTGGTAGACGGTGTTCCGGAGCTGGAAACGGGCACTGCTTGTGAAAAACACATGCATGACGTACAGCAGTGGAGATGGCTGTCATCTCAGATGGCCCTTGGCGCCTCTGGAGCCATCTCCATTTCCCGACTACCTCGCTCAGCTCATCTCACACTGATTAGCTCCCCAAAGCTGCTAAGTGTCACATTCAACTCCCCGGAGCAGTTGACCATAGCACTTCAATGGTGGTATGAGACCAAGGGAGAAATGGGGGGACACATCCGATGCTGCGAAAGCAGACCTCAAACCATAAGGAGGCTGCAAACTGAGGCTTTAATACGTCCCCAAGCTTCAGTGACACTAGAGGGACGAAGTTCTGGGAATAACAGTCTGTGTCACCCAAGTGTCCTGCCTAAATCCATGGAAAAACCACAACGGGCCGGTTCCATCGGAATCGGCCAACTAGTCCCAACATTAAGTCCCCTACCAGCAGACAGCTTCACGTCAACTACCCCACAACACGCTGAGGTTGTAAGACTCACTGTCAGCTGCCTATATAGCAATGTGAGGGGGCTGAGAGGGAAAATAGGTGAACTCCGAAATCTCCAAGCACACCTACAACTGAAAATGATCATTCTCACCGAAACATGGCTAACCTCCACTATCGCCGATAATGAAATCAGTATAGGTGATATGGTTCTGATCAGCAGAGACAGGGATAATAAGGAAGGAGGGGGCAACTTAAATGTGTGCGCGCAACGGACCCACCACTTGTTGAACTCCCAGACTCCATATGGTGTCATTTTACCGTAGGCCACACCAAGCATTTATTTGGTGGCATCTACCGATCTCCTGCCTGTAGGGCAGAGCACAGTCAGCCACTGCTCAGCACTATCATAGGGATACAAGACTTGGGCTACGGCCAAATCACCATTGCTAGATATTTCAATGCCCCATCACTGAACCTTGGCTCGGGGTATGCTAAGAGAAAATTCGGCCGAAATCTACTGCAAGCTATTTGGAACACGGGATCGACTGAGAACGTTGGAGACGACACCAGTAGGGGCCCTAGTGGAAAGTCATCAGAATTAGACTACATTCTAACTAGTGACCAACTACTCGTCGAAAAGGTCCAGATCATGACTCCTCTAAGAAGTAGTGACCATGCAGTCATAGGTTTCGATCTCATTCTCCGTTAGAATTTGCAGTGGGACGTTACGCAACCATGTCTGTGTTGCAGCAAGGCTGACTATGCTGAAATGCGGAAGCTCTTGTCCGATGCAGACTGGCCCTTAGCATGGGATGAGCTATCTGTGGATGAACACTGGGAAGTGGTAAAAAAGATTATTCATACAGTAATCTCGGATACCGTCCCCTTAGTCACAACACAGCCCAAAAGAAAGTCATCATGGCTGAAGAGAGGTACGCAACGTATTCTGCAAGCAAAGCGGAAGGCTTGGTTTACGTGGCGCATATCTAAGAGTCAGATCGACCATGATGCACACCTGGTACTCAGGAACCGGTGCAATACAAGAGTCAGGAATGACAGGAGGTCATTCCAGGCAAACCTCGCTAAAAAACTCCTGGCAAACCCCAAGAACTTGTACCGATTCATGTCGGTCAATATCTCAATAGTCTGGAGATGGCTGAAACATTTATTTTAGCCTTCGCCAAGCAGCTAAACAGCAATGTGGGTATTACCGTTACGGACCAAAATGGTTGTACCACTATTTCACAGGAGGAAGACCTAGTAGCCACTCCCCAAATAAATCCTGCAATAGTACTAAGAAAGCTACAGCGACTCATACCTGGGAAGTCCCCAGGTTGTGACGGCATCAGGCCACCTGTTCTGAAACAGTGCACCGAAGCTCTCTGTAGGCCCTTATGGGACTTGTTCCAACACTCCATAGAATCGGGGAAACTGCCAAAGGAATGGAAAAGAAGCATCCTTTCTCCGATCTTCAAGGATGGGGATAGGCAAAATCCCACTAGTTGTAGACCAGTAGCCCTACTCCAAGTGATGTCAAAGGTACTGGAAAGTATTATTGATGATCACATCAGGGAATATTTCGATAGGTCTAAAATGCTCCATAAAGCCCAACACGGTTTCAGGAAAAGGAGATCCTGCGTTACTAACTTACTATCAGCTTGGGACGATTGGACATCATGCTGGGATATGAATGTTCCAGTCCATGTGGTCTTCTTAGACTTTGAGAAGGCATTCGACACTGTGCACCATGATCTTCTCCTACACAAAATAAGCCAGGCAGGTATAGATAAACCACTTCTGTCATGGTTGAAGGACTACCTAACTGAAAGGCAATTTTGCACTAAGGTCAGTCGAGTCCGATCATCTTGGCACAGCTCGTCATCAGGAGTGTCGTAGGGTTCAGTCCTAGGACCACTAATGTTTTTGATTTTTATCAATGATCTACCATGCCGTCTAAGCTGCCCGACTCTTCTATACGCTGACGACGTGAAGATATGGAGGATGATAAAGTGCCCGGAGGACTCAGACAGGCTACAGGAAGATCTAAACCTTCTGGAACACTGGGCGGTGACCAGTGGCATGACTTTCAACCTGAAAAAGTGCAAAGTAGTGAAGTTACGCACCTGTAGACTGCAGAATGCAAGTTACACCCTGTGCAATGAAAGCTTGTCCTGCTCAACGTCGGAACGTGACTTAGGTCTGGTTCTAACGGATAAAAAGGACACAAGCATAAATTACACGGGGGATGTAGCGAGGGCATATGCGGTCATACACTTTACACATAGACAGTTAGGTGCACTCACTCCTGAGCTCTTCCCAAGGTTGTACAAAACATAAGTCAGACCACACCTTGAAGTGCATAATATCATTGCACCCCCACTGCTTAAAAGAGACGCCAACCTCTTGGAAAGAGTTCAACGACGGGCAACAAAAGAAATTAGGCCGATTCACACTTAGTTACCATCGTCTTAGGGGGGATTTAATTACTGCCTACAAGATAATAAATGACCAGAATCACCCAAACAAAGGTGTTCTGTCATTGAGTAGGTACGCGCTTCTTCGTGAAAATCCCAGATGTATAGCCTGGGGGCAAAGGCTTGGGTGCGCTTCCACTTCTTTTCCCCGCGGGTTTGTCGTCCCTGGAATTCCTTACCGGAAGATGTAGCTATTGCACCGTCTGTGGAATCCTTTAAGCGAAGGCTGGAAAACCATGCAGCGACATAAGGACTGCATCCAAATGGCATATCCCCTTAAAATCGCATACACCATTCAAGGGTAGACAACTAATCTTGTCGTTTTACCTCTTTACATTCTCTCCCAACTTACTATCCTGACAGCTTTAACTACACCTATTATTATTAACTTTATTACCGGTACATATTATTCACACACACAGGAGTCAGACAAGGGTGCTTATTATCACCAATGATATTCCTAATTGTGGTGGACTGGATTATGCGTCAGACAGTGGGAAACGAGAAGACAGGGATATCCTTGACCGACGTGAAGAACCTAGAAGACCTGGATTTTGCGGATGATTTATGTTTGATGTCACACAAAATCGAAGACTTACAAGCGAAAACTGACAAACTGGTCGAAGAGGCAGCAAAGACAGGACTCCAGGTGAACATAGACAAGACGGAGGTTATGAAAATTACCAACCAACAACAACAACAGCAGCAACATCCAGCGCCAATCACCATCAACGGGAGGGATTTGAAAGAGGTTACTTCATTCACTTATCTAGGGAGCATTGTCTCAACTACAGGAGGAACAGACGAGGATATCAAATCGAGAATCGGGAAGGCGAGAAACACATTCATCAACCTTAAACCAATCTGGAAATCTTCATCACTCACCATCAACAACAAAATTCGGATTTTCAATACAAACGTGAAGTCAATTTTGCTTTACGGATCAGAAACTTGGCGGGTCACCAAGAATATTTTCAAAAGGTTGCAGACCTTTATCAACAACTGTCTTTGCTCCATACTGAAGATTAGATGGCCGGAAAGAATCACCAACAAGAAGCTATGGGAACAAACGAAACAGGAACCAATCGCCCAACAAATATGCAGGAGAAAGTGGAGATGGATTGGACACTCGCTGAGGAGGCCGCTGAGTGACATCGCGCGTCAGGCCAGTGCTCGAGTGGAACCCGAAAGGGAAGCGGCGAGTGGGACGTCCAACGGTGACATGGAGGAGATCGTGTGAGGAGGAGCTGAAACAGTATGGAATAACATGGACGCAAGTGAAAAGTACAGCAGAAGACAGAAGCAAGTGGAGACGTGCAGTTGAAGCCCTATGTTCCACTAGGAACCCAAGGGAACAACAACAACAATATATTATTCATATTATTCTTCAAATTTAATCAGCTGACTGTTGTTACGTTCTCTTATTCTTTTTCTGTCTGTTAGTCTGAATAACTTCACTAATTATATCTATTATTATGTCTTTTCTTTTGACGACGATACCGGAGGACTAACTGGTGAAAGGATCAACTCCATTCACAGTAGTAACAGTCTTAACACACCTCATACTACAAACCACATATAATTAATCCCTGTACTACTCCCTTTGGAGTCAACCAAAGCTACGACAGTCGAGTGGCGGGACGAGCTACGCCGAAGTTAACCGAAGATCAGGAACCTATACCTCACAATCAAGAGATGAGCGCAAAGAAATCAAATTGGTTCATACTAGCTCGTAAAAACGATATTGGATATTGGATGACTAACTTATCACACGAGGAAAGACTGCACATTTTGAATCTCTTGTCTCTGTCATACCATAGACAGAGATAAGATTTAATCGCAATGTTTAGAATTTTTAATAATGACTTCGGACCTGACCTATTCTCTTTTTTCCTTCCCACCAGGTCGTAACACTTTAGAGGATATAGCGGCTGAAATTGTCTGTCACGTCCAAGGTCACTGGTGGAGTGAGACGCTCAAGGGGCATTTTCGCCCATGTTAGTCGGCCATGTTGGATTGCAGTTACGTAGCCATTCGTTTACACATTGGTTTTTCCGTTTATCCAGCAATTATCCACAACTTATCTTGATGCACACTGTTCACAAATATTGCTTTTCACTTCAATATTATTTCCGTTTCCGTTAAAATTAGTTATTTATTATGTTTCGAATGTTTTTACCACCAGGTCAGTGCATTCGTTTCATTGTTATTGTTTCATACGTTACTTTCATGCGTGGTTTCAGGGTTTTAGTTTTTTCCACTATTAATGAATTAGTACTGTGTAGAAGTTTTGGAAATCATGCACATGAACATATCTGGGTGGCAGAACCTGTTGTTTCCAGTTCATTTGTTGGTTGCCGTTATTGTTGCTGGCTCAGTTGGTTACTTAATATGTAGGAATCTGGAAAAAACAATGTCATTCACGTTCATGTTTACAGCATGCAACAATCCACGAGTGCATCTGGTGAAGAGAGCACGATCAGGGTTGATATTAGCAAAGTTTTCGAAGAACAAATTAAACGTAGAGAATTTAGAACCCGGTTTGAAGTTTAAAAAGCTTTGAAGCTTTTCGACGAGGTGTCTGTTGTCAGCTAAAAAATTATATATATTTTGAGAGAAACAAAATCAAGCAAGGCTCAGCCACATGTGAAATATGAATGTGTGGTGTGTGTATGTACTTGTGGAAGCAAAATTAGGAGGCAATAGGAAATTACTAAGTGGTTGTTAATGCCTAATGTACTAGATGCAAACGCATGAACTAGGACTGCCTGTAGAAAAGGCGGTGTTAACAACCATTCAATTTGTTTCAAAACGATTCAAAAAGCCGATGACATACGATGATATGGTGAGTGTTCGATAAGATTTTAAGCAGCGAGGATAACGTTTCGGATTTTGGTCTACAATCGGTGGTTAACAACAAGCTGAGAAGCTGATTATTATTTGCGGTGAAAAAATTTGCTGAATACAAATAGCTTGTGTCAGATCAAAGAATTAAATTCTTATTTTTCGCATGCTTCCGATTTCTCCATGGCTATAAACAGGATTGCCCATGATTTTTAAGAAAATATTAAATAAATTTTCCTTGAACCAGTGGTCTTTTTCTTGGCGAAACTTCTGTTGATACGATTAGACTATTAGGTAGCAAAGTAGGATGTTCTGTGACTGAGAATCGTAGTCATTGTGTTTCGGACTAATTTCGCGCATCTGACTGTTGTAACCCTGTGGGTATAGCTTTCTCCTCATGGTGCATTATGATATCTAGAAATCATTAGCACACTATCTTCGGTAAATTTATTTTCACTTTTTAAGTGACAGCAAATAGTGAGTCATTTGAGGTGATAGGATGAATACCCATAAACGCTTTTGAGGAGACTAGGGTATATTTACTTTATTCGAGTAAGAGACGACTTTTTACCAGGAAAGTTCTCAGAATTTCCACTTTTACTTTGTAATTCAAAGATAACGTTGAGTTGCTCACTAAGGCAGTAGCAACAGGGGATTACCTTTAGCGGAAACTATATTAAGGTAGCTTTAGGTAATGCGTCATAGAAGTAAACAGCGTAGGTTAATTGTGTCTAAATATATTAAACGTTGTATAACTGGTCAAGTCGTAGTTCTTACATACGAGTTAGTTTTATAAGTAATGAATGTACCGTACAAGCGTTCACCTAGAGTTGCATACCTAGCTCATAAACATTATGCCTTCATGTGGTATACATTAAGGGCTAATACGATGTTTGATGAATTAGTCCGAGATACTTAAAGTCAGACTTGAGCTCTATATCACTGTCATCAATTTTGCAACGGTCATAGGAATTAACAGCTTCGCCTGACTTTCTCTTACATCGGAAACTGAAATTAACAGTTTGACATTTCGAAGGATTTAGTTTAAGAGCATCTTCTGACTTCTGATAGTGAGCTGTTCATCTTTGTACAGTGTAGCTGCGAATTAAAAGACACTGGAATAGTTAGTCCGCGCACTTAACATATTTCATTTCGTATTCATATGTACATTAAGCTCATCAAACAAAAATACAATTGGTAGTGGACTATTATAATGGAGAATATGTTGTGATGCAAGTCTGCAGCTGCATCTAAAGTACTTCTACTGTGTTTATAGGCGAATTATTTGGGATCATTAAAGGCTTTAAGTGAAGGTTAAAGATTAAGTAAGAGTAACTTTTCCATAGCTTTTAGAAAAGAGGTGGTAATAGCAGTAGGTCTAAATTTAAAACATGTTCCATTAGATGACTTAGGTAAAGGTACAATTTTAATGTCCTTCCAAACGGCTGGCACAACATTTCTAGAAGAAGATTCATTAAATATGTGAGAGGATAACACAGGATATCTGCAAATTTTTTAAGAATAAGGCTAGGCAAACAATCTGGAACTAGGCTACAAGAAGGGTTCAACAACTGGAGATATTTTAAAACGTCATTTGTATTGAAACCGAGGAAGCAACTCTTATTAACACTTGTAACACCAGAAACCTTGGCATTTGTGGGAGAATGTATGAATGATTTGTTTACCGTACACACATCAAATGAATGGGAATTACAGTTGTAATACTGGAGGTAATTAGATGCATAAAGGCGTGAGTTATTTAATATTCATAAAGTAGATAAGCAAACACCGCAGTTGTTGATCATAGAAATGATGGATATTAGATAACATCACATGATTCAACGGCATATTAGAAATAGATGAAAATTGTTTCTTTGCTCACTGTCAAGTGAACAGTCTATTTGATGATGTCACCGCATATTAACAGATTAATGAAGTAGCTATCAAGCCTAAGTTGCTACATTTACTTGTACTACAGACTTGGCGTTTAACAGTATACAGACTTGCAACTGGCTAGATAAGGCGAATTTAGCGTGTCGAACAGTACAGAATTATTATTCAACTAGTTAAATTCCACTTATTGTTTACAATGTGCTACTGTATAGAAACAGACACGAAATCTTACGAAGGGCTAAAGTAACAGTTTCATAATGCTATAGTAAATCTCTATTCCACTAACTAAGCTTAACATGCATTAATCAGAATTCACTTACTACAAAAGCACATAGTATAGCGACGCACTGAAAAAGTCTAGAGGAAGTAGAAATAAAGGGTTTATTAAACATTTCATCAATTTACAAAAGAAAATTCCGATGAAGGGTATTAGCGTTAGTTTGGCCGTATGATATTTCCGATGATTTTATATTTGCCAACCTCCGTATACCTGAAAAGACTAAGCACATGTAAGTACTAGCAAAACATGAAGTTACGAAAGATAATTTCATACATTAGTATACAATCTGAATACACTGATCCTATTAATACTAAGCAAAGTTCTCATGCAAATAAAAGTATTTGTAGTCCACAGCTGGTTTTTATATTGACACCGTTTGTATAAATAACGCTCACTTGTTTTCCAGCATTAGAGGATTATACGCAAATTTCAAGACAATATCTGAAGCATCCATACTGTCGAGGCGTCATTCTCTCATCAGCCTTACTTGCAGATAAAGTTCACACTAAATACATCTACATTAATGGAAGCATTGCAAATGTGTAACGTAGAGATTGGTCCATAATCTCAGTACTGTCTAATGAGCATAGTTTTATGAATCCTACAGAAATTATACTCTCACATTAAGGAATCTGTAGCCATCAAATATAAGCTGAACATGCTTCAACTCTAAACAGCTATGCACACTATTAACAGCATAGAGAAACACTTGAAATATTGTAAGACACACAGACCTGTTGTGTTGATGAGGATAAAAATGACATATAATGCAACCCAGACATTCGATCGTGACACTGCATCTGTACTGCTTCATGTTAATGGAAAATTCAGGAAAAATCCATCACCACCATTGGTGATCAAAAACATTGCAGCATTCAGTTTACAGTGCCAGTGAGAATGGCATAACAGACAGTAGATTGATAGTAATATAGCTGACTAGATTCAGTTCTCATAATCGACACAATCCATGTGTTTAATAATACTATACACTGAATTAATGCACTAAGTGACACAGTAAGGAAATTTAAACGAGTGATTGCCTTCTCCACTGCACTGCACTTGCAATAATCATGACAACCACCTACGTTTGCTAGCCAAGCAGTCAGCTATGCAGACAATGGCGCAATAATAATAAAGTTAAGATATTTTTTATACATTGAGTCCACATAAGTCATCCATACGCACAATCATCCACAATCCACACACGCTACACCAAGCAGTGAAAACATACATAAAATCCACTTAGAAATAACCTCCCAACTTCAGATAATTCCTGTCCAAACATACATACGGTGAGACACATCTACATGATTACTTCTATTCCCACAGAAGGTTCTGTTAGCATTTACGGGTGATTTTCAAGTACTGATAGAATTCTTTTGTCGATAAGGACTGTTCTTCACTCGAAAATAGGCTGAATTAATACCCTGAGATGTGAAATCTTCATTGAATGATACTTTAGAGATGGACGGTATCGACGTTCGCGAGTTGTACGGATTATACTAACGCAAGATCTTATACCAACAACCACTATAGTGTTCGTTCTTCGAGTACCAAATGGTAAAGCAAAAGACCAGATTTTGTCGTCCAAATACGATATATATTTTGGGACCAAATCGCGGGTAGGAATGAATGCTTAGCTAGCTGGTAATCGTGCACGCACGTGACACGACGAAGAGCACCAAATGGCGGGGATGCTTGACCGTAAGCCTTCAGCTAAACAAGTCGACTTAAACAGTGATGGTCAGCATCCAATGTTGAGTGATGATTGCTGTGGTTAATAATTTTGGGGAATTATTTACCGCTACAGCTCACTCCCCCCCTAGTGGGGTTGTGAGGACCCTAAGACATGACCAGCCGGAAGTAAAAAAATCTCGATGGTTCCCTGATGGGTGAAAAAATCTTCCAAGCGGCTTGATCGAGAGCCTGCTGGTCTGTCTGCCTATGCTAATAGGGTGTCTGTACATAGCTTCCTCAGTGTTGTTCGTTGGATCCCGTGCTTCGTTTGTTTCCTGTCCAGTGCCCGTTGCACCTGGAAAAGAAAACAAGAATGCTGAGAACCTTGTCAAGAAAAATGTACCAAATAAGCGGTTTTTACCAAAAAATTATGACATGCATCTACTATACAGTAAAATAATGTAAAGTTCAAAATATCGGAAAAAAATATACATCTTATATAATTTTATGTACGGTTATAGGAAAAATATCATTTACTTGTGTTAAATGACGCAACATAAAAAAAATTGATGTGTCACTCAGTTATGTGAGATAGGTGTGAAGGTATTCTGGGAATCTAACGTGACGTCCAGAACGCGTTTTCTTAGAGTGATCGACAGAAGTGGCCAGTGGGCGAATGCCCTGACAGTCAATAGTGTGACCCAGAAAATCGAGTGAGTCAACGCCTATTTGACACTTCTGTATATTGATGGTAACACCATGTTGGCGTAACCTTTCAAATGCCAAGTCCAAGTGTCTAAGGTGAGTTTCCTTATCTGGACTGGCAATGAGGCAATCGTCTAAGTATGCGTATACAAAGTCGAGACCGCGAAATACTTCGTTGATGAAGCGTTGGAATGTTTGGGCCGCATTCCGGAGGCCGAATGGCATACGTAGGAATTCAAAAAGTCCGAAAGGCGTGATGATAGCCGTTTTCGGAATATCTTCCGTTGCCATCGGGATTCGGTTATATGCTTTAACCAAGTCGATTTTGGAGAATATAGATGCTCCAGATAACGTTGCCGTCAAGTCATGTATGTGAGGCAAAGGGTAGCAATCAGGAGTTGTTTTGGCGTTGACTCGCCGGTAATCACCAGTGGGTCGCCAGTCGTTACTATCTTTTTTTGGAACCATATGCAATGGGGATGCCCATGGACTATTCGATGGCCGAATGATGCCAAGAGTGAGCATATGATCGAATTCGTTTCTGGCAATTCTCAGTTTGTCAGGGGCCAGTCGTCGTGCTTTAGATGTCACGGGCTGTCCTGAGGTTATGATGTGGTGCATAACATTGCTGGTTATACACGGGAGGTCGTTAGATGGGCAATTCAGTTCCGGATATTTGTCAACAATCGGTTGAAAAGTTGGATCGAGGATTGCTTTCATCTTAACGATTGACAAGCTGGGGCCACTGTAAGTTATGCCTTTGATAGACAAACTAGTAGTGTTGTCAATTAGTCGTTTACGGCGGACGTCTACGAGTAAATCATGATGATTAAGTAGGTCCGTGCCAATGATGGGCATTGTGACGTCAGCGATTAGGAAAATCCACTGAATAGGTTTGCGTAAACCTACGTTCAGATAGACGTATTTCCGACCATAGGTTGCAATTGGTTTTCCATTTGCACCCTGTAGGTTGAAGTTAGGATCCTTCTGTCGATCTGCTGCTGTAGCAGGAAGGACGCTGACTTCGGCGCCTGCGTCGACTAGATATCTAGTCTGGCTCATTACATCATGGATGTAAAGTAAGCGGCTAGTGCCACCGGCGACGGTTGCCGCTAACGCGTGCCGGCGGGATAGTTTCCCACAGACTTGGAGGCTTTGCCGAAATCACAAGGTTTTCGACAACATTTCGCTTCCTTGCCATAGGTGTTGTGATACCAACACCAGTCAGGATTTTTGAGAGAACGTGTGTTGGACTTAGATCGTCCACGTGCACTTTGCCGTTGAGGGGATTTAGAACGACGATAGGAGGAATTGCTAGGCTTGTTTGACCTAAGCATCTGCTGGACGGAGTTGATTAACTCTATCATTGCAGAATCCTTCTTCGAAGTCTGTTCGGTAACAGAGTATACTTCGGTGACTGGCCGTTTCGTTATCTCTAGAATTCTATCTGCAGAGACAGCTAAATCATCTATGAGAACACTTTGAAGTGTCACAAGTACAGTCTGAACTGACTGTGGCAGTTTGGATAAAAATAGTTCTCTAAACAGTCCTTCATCGAACTGACTTTGGCCAATGATCTCTTTCATTCTTGCCAGCATGCTCACGGCTGACTGATCTCCTAACTCGATGTTACGAAATAACTCATCCAGACGTTGCCGATCTGTGAGAACGTTTCTCTTGAGGATGGATGCTTTTAGCAACTCGTACGAGTTACTAACCGACATCTGCAGAGTTACGTACTTGCTGAATTCCCGCGGTAGGGCGTGAATAACTGCAAGGAACTGTGAACGTTGATCAGTTATGCCATGTTCACAAAAATCAGACTCAGCAATCTGAAACCACGTTTCAGCATTATCTGGCCAAAATGGTACTAGCTGAATTGTTTTGGCGGTTGAGCGAATCTGAATAACCTTGGGGCTAGGATCACTCATGACAAAAAGTGTGCCGATAACAATATAGTACAAGAATAAACACAAAAAGGAACGAACTCACCGGGATTATCTGCGTGTGAATTGAAGATGTAGTTCGTGGTTGGGCTCACCAGTTTACGTGATGTAGGTATCGACGTTCGCGAGTTGTACGGATTATACTAACGCAAGATCTTATACCAACAACCACTATAGTGTTCGTTCTTCGAGTACCAAATGGTAAAGCAAAAGACCAGATTTTGTCGTCCAAATACGATATATATTTTGGGACCAAATCGCGGGTAGGAATGAATGCTTAGCTAGCTGGTAATCGTGCACGCACGTGACACGACGAAGAGCACCAAATGGCGGGGATGCTTGACCGTAAGCCTTCAGCTAAACAAGTCGACTTAAACAGTGATGGTCAGCATCCAATGTTGAGTGATGATTGCTGTGGTTAATAATTTTGGGGAATTATTTACCGCTACAATACCATGCCGAAAGGTGCAGCATCTAAATAAAGTAGGCTATTTGTGTAGATGACATTACGCTTCAACTATCCTATCTTTCTCGTTATAGCGAAATTTTGCTACAGTTTGCCTGAAACACTGATCGTTGCAACCAATATGCTAGGGGGTATCACAGTCGGATTACATGACGCGGACACCAACATAACTGGCCGGAAAATGGGAATCCCCATCAATTCATATAACATATAACACAATTTTATTAAAAATTATTCACAAAAATATTTTCAAGTGAAATTTTAATAGCTGTTCTAGAACGTGATATTTAAGGTAAGCCCAGGAAATTGGGCTGGACTTATCCGGCATGTTGGTTGAAATTTCGCTCGGCAAATTTTTTTTGTCAATAATTTTTAATAAAATTTTGTTATATGTTTTCTGGATTGATAGGAATTCTCATTTTCTGGCTAGTTATGTTGGTGTCCGCGTCATGTAATCTGACTGCGACACACTTAGCATATTGGCTGTAATGATTAGTGTTTCATGCTGAATGCGTCAAAACATCTCTACAATGAAGAAGATGGGGTAGTTGGGGGTAGTGTCATCTACACAAATAGTCTATTTCTTGTAGAAGCTGCAGCTTTCGACATAGTGTAATTCAATGAAGACTACGTCAAAAATGTGGCTATTTTCGTGTGAAGAACAGTACTATTTTACAAAAGAATGGTATCAGTACATGAGAATCACCTATAAGTGCCAACAGAACGTAAAACCAATGTGTAAACGAACGGCTACGGAACTGCAATCCAACATAACCGACTAACATGGACGAAAATGACCTTTGAGCGTCTCACTCCGTCAATGACCTTGAGCATGCGGGATAATTTCAGCCGGAAATTGGATAAATGTTTCGCGTTCATTTCATTGGTTCTTAAGGTCAGGACTAAGCGCCTCACATAAATAGTGACTTTCACTTGGAATAATATATGGTATGATATCTGGATAAAACACAGTTACTTCTAAGCCTTACTACTAGGAACGTTATTTTTTTTTTAATGCGGGAGTAGATCTAGAGCTCAGACACCAGTTCGTTTGTAGTTATTAATGACCCATTCGGAGATCCCCCAATATTGTCATTATCCTAATTGCCCTCGGTCTTCAGCAATCTGTGCTGCTTCTCGAAATTACCCGCAATAATTTAGCTGTGTGACTTTTCAGCACCACACACAATATTTCAGCGCTTACTGGTAATTTTTCAGCATCATGAAAGCCCTATCTGCGCCAATTCAGCACTGGCTAACATTTCAGCAGTTTTCGCATTAGTTGACTAATTGTACTGGACGCTTAATTAAGCGTCTGAAGGCAGTAGTGTTTCTTCTGTTGTATGAGCTGACACGTGTTCGCCCCGTGCGCAATTCGCTACGTATGTGAGAATCGTCCACTCTTCAGACCGACTTCAGTCTGTCGAGGTCTGTTTGCGGAGTAAACATGATGCTGTTATTCTTCAGCTCACCAAAATCCTAGATCGCTTGCGTCAAGTACCATTGAGATTTTCAAGCTGTGATTTTTTTATATGCAGGATAAATCATTGACTTGTAAAGTCCTCCAAAATATCACTGCATTTTTTATTCGTCCGGATTTACCATTCCAGATTTCATATTAGACTTATTTCGTAATGTTAAGTCCTTTTTGGCTGCCGTCTAGCATGGATAAAATTGTCCACCCGAATTTTATCTAACTGGCCAAGTTGAGTGTTTTCCCCTTTTGTATCGTCTGATTTAGTTTGTGGATTTTAAGGATGATTCATCTAATCCAGCATTTAGGTATAAGGTGTAAATCTGAATATGAAAATATATACGTACAATTGGGAGACTTAAAGTCTAACACTTTTACCAGGTTTTGCATAAGACATTTTGACTCGATGTTTATTCTTTTTATTTTTCGCTGGAAATATATAGGTCGCTTATGTATTTTTTGAAATAAAGATGTCTAAATGCGCTGCTATAGGCGAAGTCAGGGAGTTGTGCGGACTGAAATAAAGAGCGATTTGAACCCTGAGACTATTCGGTGAATGCTATATACGTATACTGATCAGTCATATGTTATCAAACTCAAACTACCAAGACCTTTGATGCTCTAAATTAACGTATACCTACGAAGAATCCTTTTGAAGTAGTTTCCCAAGATGATTTATTTATTATATATAATTGGGTAAGATAATGAACTTACTGATTTGACAATTAAAGTATTAAAACGATGGAGCATCTTATATTCTTAGAAACAGTTGAAAGGAATTCGCTATTTCTCATCCAAACTGCGTCTTTATTTCTCGAACTTAGTGTTCTATATTGTTTTTCGTAACATATTGATTGTGAAATTTCATTCCCTTTATGTTAAAATGCGTAGCTATTTAAAATTTCCGATAACATCGTGTGTTCTGAAAGCTATGTGTATCAGACGGATGACGTAATGACTTGAATAATTTTCATTGAGCAACACCCAAAATCTGCTTCTCAAACTAATTTGACGTTTTCAGAAGCAGCCACTGATTGATATTAGGTGATTGAGAGGCAGTCGTTAGGAAACCCTGCTTAGTCTATTAGCTTAACAGTTACATTCTAAATTCAGTTGGTAGAATTCCACCAGTCTTTATGACTAGATAGTATAATAGTTGTTGTCTTCCAGAATGACAGTCAAGTATAATAAAACATAAGTTGTCACAAGTTTATAATCAAAGTGAAAATAAAGCATTCATGTATCGACACCAATACGGTCGTTTTCGATTCTAGAGTTTTAATCCATAAGTTCTGTTTATTTCATTAACATAAGATAGGCAATGAGTTCAGGTCAGTGGTCATCTATTTGATGGATTGGTGTCATGTTTAATTCGATGAGCCTGATCTTGTTCTTGTTAACCTAGTACGTTGGATTAAACTATGGGTAAGTATGGGTAACGTGTTTTTGAAGCTACCTTAGGTGATGGTGAGTATCTCATCCTGAATAGGACTCTATGCCTAACTTGTACATACAAGGGTTTTATCAAAGGTATGCAATAGTAAGGTGCCGGTGGTTATCGAGTACGTAAATTTTTCTTGTCACATTTTAGAAATCTAGCTTATCGGCCATCAGGTAAGATACATACCATTGCCGTACAGTGCAACTGAACCTTAATTAACGATCAGATGTCACGCGTGCTAAAAGTGTCACAGTTTGGTGAAGACCAAATTAGACTTTATTTGTGCTGAGGCTTCGTCGGTGGCTAATCCAAAGAAGCCAATTAACTTGAGATGTATCATCGTTAGATGCTGGTACGAAGTGATTCTGTTTCTTTTCATTTGTTTACATTCCTGACTGCCTCCATTTGCTTCTAGTTACGTGTTTCAACAGACATTATTCTAAATCGAAACCAGTGGTAATCATAAAAAGTTAATACAAGGTAACAGACCCTGTGGGAATGTTTACTTATTCTGTCATTCTATAAGATTGTTGTTATGTGTACTTCTCTTTTCTTACGTAGTTCAAATAGATATTACTGCTAATTATTAAGAATGTTGTGTCATTGAAAAGTTGTAGTGTAGAACGAAATAGCGTCTAAAATTGCGATATTTCCAATTAATATCCAAATATTTTCATTCTGTAATTACCCTTAAATTTAATAAAAATAAGGTGTTCATTTTGTTGGTTAATTTTGGTATGTCTTTTTGTCTTTTTAGATAATGCGTTATTCGTTTAGTGTCAGTCAGTCAGTCTTCTCTGTGTGGTAACTGGATACTTCTTGACTTTCTCTTCACTGCTTTTGCATCTGTCTTTACCTTTTGAAGACGGAAAGTTTCTTCACTCAGTTGTTCGTTTTCTTCCACCTACTTCTAAAGAATGCATTGTTACTTTTTGTCGTTTTTTATAATCTCCTTTGGCTGGTTACATTCCACTTATTGTCTCATACAAGGTGATGAAAGTTTATTCAATCAGTTGTACACTCTATTCTTAGGTAATCAAACAATCGCTACCGTAATTCCATCTGCTTGGTTAGATTATATTTCTAATCTACCTGGATCTGGTTATTTGATTGCATTTATCTATTGGTTGCGTCATCCACTTCTATTGTGTTTACTGCTTCCATTTCTACTAATATTTTTTATATATTTTACTGTAGTTTTCATTCATCTTTATCATCTAAGATACTGGCTATGTCGTCATTTAAACAGATTACTGTCAGTAATATTTAATGAGACTACTAGTACTACCTCTGAAACTGGTGGACATGTGTATTTAGATTCTATAGCAGAATTGTTAAGACGTGTTGTTGCTGCTATCTGGGATGCACATGGACGAATATTTCATGGTTATGAAGTGATTGGCATGGAGAAATTACCAGTCAGTGGCCCAGCTTATTTAGTGTATTACCATGGAACATGTCCATTTGATGCTTATTATTTTATGTCAAGACATTGTATTGAACGAGATAGGTGAGCCAGTTTTCTTCTCTTTTGAAGATTAATTTTTTACTATCAGAGTGTGTTCTTTTCAGGAATATAAATCAACTAAAATATTGAAAACGGAATAGCTATTTAATTTTAGTTTGTAGCTCTTTGGGATTGCCTACTCCACGTGAGCCCAAGGACTCTCGTGGGATGCACTCGATCTCCTACTTATTGGGTGAAAATCATTTGACCCGTGTTTTCAGACTTGTGCTGCTTCAAGGTGTAGCGCAGTTTTGATGATTCGTGTCGTTGAGTGATTATCTTCACATCAGACAGATCTATTTAGAGCCTTGCACAGAAATATACCGATTCGGTCGGTCGGTCGGTCGGTTTTCGACATAGAACTTTGCACATATGTGCGGCAGTTCAAGTCGCCACAATCTATGTAGCACGCAAAGCAAGAGAAGGAAGTAGGAGAAATGCATAATGGAAACAGTAAACAGAGGTGTGAGACAAAGGAATAGTAATAACGGGGAACAAAACAGTTTAATTGGAAATCATAAGTCACAAGGAGTGGATGCATCTGCGCCACTGAGAACGATTTTGAGCCATGTCACCAATTGTTTCCAACCATTGGTTTTTACCGTCCCGGGGACCCCAACCAGGAAGTCTACATCTTCCTACGTGGCTTAGATTAACTGTTGTAGATTTCATTGATTGGTGCCATGTTTTCGTTTGACCGCCGCTAGCTCTTTTCCAGCCTGGCCCTATATCAGCTAACATTGCCCATTGTCGAGGAAGGCGATGACTAGGCATACGTAGCACATGTCCTAACCATCTCAGTCGAAGTAATTTCACCGTTTCGTCGATTGATTTCCCCGCCTTACCTAGCACTCGACGCCTAACCTCAATATTGCTCACCTTATTATACCACTTCGCGCGGGAGATAGAACGCAGACACCTATGATCGAAGACAGCTAATCTTTTCATGTCTTCTGCTCTCAATGGCCAGGTCTCACAGCCGTAAAGGAGGACGGAGCGGACTGTTGAGCAGTACACACGCCCTTTGGTCGATAGTCGGATATCACATCTACGCCAGAGACGGCGAAAACTGGCGAATGCGAACCTAGCCCTCTGTATTCGTGCTGAAATTTCGTCTGAGATCAACCCGTTGGGGCTGATGGTACTTCCCAAGTAATTGAAGCGGTCAACGTGCTCTACCACTTCACTTCCTATTTCTAATCTAGGGGTCGATGAGGTCCAATCCTGCAGCATCATCTTACATTTTACAGGGGCGAATCGCATGCCAAGCATACAGAGATTGTTGCTCAGGGTGTTCAGTAGACTCTGCATTTTGTCAGAGTCCTCACCTAGAAGGACTATATCGTCCGCATATTCTAAGTCAACGAGATTATTCCCTGGTAGCAAGTCAATCCCTGAGTCGCTGAAGTGTGATAGGGTTAAATCCATTAGTACGTCTATGATGAAGTTGAATAGGAATGGGGATAATGGGCATCCTTGACGGACGCCACTAGTCGTCACCACTTCAGATGACAACTCGCCATAAGCCCTCACCTGGCTGCATGAGTACGAGTAGAGTGCCTTAATCAGTGCAATGTATTTTCTTGGCATTCCCTTTACAGCCAAGCATCGCCAGAGAACCTCCCGGTCGACAGAATCGAAAGCCGCCTTTAGGTCAAGAAATATAATGATTGTCGGACGCCGGTAGGAATGCCTATGTTCTAGAATCTGTCGAAGGGTGAAGATGTGATCAATACACCCTCTACCTGGCCTAAAACCTGCCTGGTTTTCTCGTGTTTGTGTCTCCCGAGCACCACTTAGTCTACGCAGTATTATTGAGCCTAGGATTTTAGATACTATATTAGTCAAGCTAATCCCTCTGTGATTATCACAAGACGACTTGTCTCCCTTCTTGTATATCGGGATGATCAGTGACTTACACCAACCCGATGGGACTTCCTCTGATTCCCAGACGCTGCCTAGAACCTCCGTTAACGCAGACAGTAAACTGTCTCCACCGTACTTAAATACCTCTGGAGTCAATAAATCAGGTCCCGCTGCTTTGCCTAGCTTCAGATTGGTGACAGCTTTAGTAACCTCAGTTAAGGACGGAGGGCCTGTGTCTACATCCCATTCAGGGAGGTGTTGGATGTTCGGCAGGTTAAGTGTGGCTGTAGGCCAATTAAACTGCTCTTCATAGTGTTCTTTCCAGCGCTCCAGACGTCTATCCTGGGAGCTAATTATGGTGCCATTTTTCTCGGAGATTGTTTCGCTTATCATTTGCCTTTTACCACCTGTTTCCCTGATAAGCCTGAATAGTTGTCTGGTGTTGCCTATCGCCGATGCTTTTTCCATCTCTTTCGCCTTTGTCAACCACCACTGTTCACGGTCCTTGCGGAGACTTTTCGTAAGTTTCTTTTTGTGCAGCTTTCGCTCCTCATTGAATTCGGAGCTCGCCGGTATAAGTCTTCTAGCATCTATCAGTTCGGATGAGGCAGTCGAAATCCAATGGTTTTTACTCACCTTTGGATTTACCTTATTCACAGCTTTTACAGCTGTATCTATGGCTGACTGAATATTTTTCCAGGCTTCTTCAGGGTGAGCGCAGCTGTCGAACTCAGATATGTGTTTAGCTAGTTCTTCCTCAAATAGGGACTTAGTTCCCTGGTCGAGCTGGGGACGTGATGGGTTTACCGCCAGCTGTTTCCTACGTCCGTTCAGTCGTAAGCACATACGAGCGCGGACCAGTGCATGATCGGTATCTACACACGTGTTCCAGAAGGAGCGACAATCTCCTACCGACCCACGCCAACGATAGCTTATTGCTATGTGGTCTATTTGTGTCCAGCGTTGATTTGATGATGGGGGTCGCCAGGTCAAACAGTGTCTCTCCTTGTGTTTGAAGTTAGTGCTTACAAGATACAAATGATTATCTGAACAGAACTGTAGGAGACGGTCACCGTTGTCGGTTCGCTGGCACGGAATTCCGTATGTGCCACCGACATTCTTCTCAGATTGATACAATTTCCCTACTGGAGCATTAAAGTCACCAGCTATAACGACTATATCTGAGCGTCTAGCCTTTCGCAGCAAACTAGACAGCTTTTGGTAGAACTCATCCTTCGTTTCATCCGAACTGCAGTCAGTGGGGGCGTAGGCGGAGATTACGAAAAGGCATCGGCGAGTAGTGCAGTCCTTTCTCCTTTTCACTGATCCGTTCGGACGGACAGCACACATTCGGCTATCTACCGGGATCCAGTCAAGTAATGTCTTTCCTGCTCTAGTACTTAAAGCTATCCCAACACCAGCTAATCCTCGTGAGCTAGCCATCGCATCTCCTGACACCCTCAAGGTGAATTTTGCAGATTCATCCTGTTGGCCAGGTGGGGTTAGGTGAATAACCACACTTGGGTCTTGTATGCGTGTTTCTGAAACACAACATACATCAATGGCTCGGGATGCCAGAGTCTTGGCTAGTGATGCTTGTTGTCCTATTTGGCAAAGTGTCCTAACATTAAATGCTCCTATATAAAATTGATGGCGTGGTTTTAGGAGACCATCGATGGTGGCTTTTTGGCTTCCATCGTTGTCAGTGCACACAGATTGAAGAGGAAGTGAAGAGCCATCAAGTAGAGGAGTTGCATTGGTAGAAGGAAGGCAAGATAATAGAGATGAAGATGAAGACAAAGATGAGCGAGGATTAGAGGGGTTTCGCTTGCACTTCGGATTGTGAGGGCGGTTGTTACTTCCCGGCTGCCCACACCGTGGAAGTTGGTTGCGTGACCGCAGAGCCCAGGGGACAACTGCTTGAGGCCGGTCACACACGGCCTGTTTTTGTTTGTTGTTTTTCATTTGGTGTGTCTCAGTAGCGTATTTATCACTTCTGCCCTGTGACACGGCAGCAGAAAGCGCGGTCGTTGTTAATCCGGGCCCCGACCGATCCGGCATGATATTTTGTGATGTATTTGAAATCATAGGATTGGATTGGGTAACTGCTTTTAGTCTAACTGCTATCCAAGCAACCTTTCTGGCATGGTAGGACCTGCAGGAACATAAGTTCCAGCCAGTATAGCTTGTTGGGTCATTGCAGTGTTCAAGCCCGACCACCACGTCAAGGTAGCAGCTTTCGGTCGGGATACCGATTCAAACTGCTTCACTTCCAAATGACACAAAAAGAAGCGAACAGGCTTAAAAAGAATGCCGTAATTGACAAGCATTGGTATTAAATGGGAGACAAATGTAAATTCTTAAAAATCTTCAAGATTTTCAGCACGCTGTATGCCAGATAACTAGGATTCTGCGAACATTTATTACTGAGGTCACGATAACTCCAGCCAAATAATCAACTCGGCTCATGCTTACAGTCATAGGCTTCATAGGTTGGTACTGTGTTTCGGGGAAACTTGTATTCATCTGTGCTAGTTCGTCATTCAATATACTTGTTGTCACTAGTGACTAGCTTCAAAATAGATTTCATATGAAGTTGTAACTCGTGGGTATAAAGTAAGTTATTCACGAGTTGGTTCGAATGATATTTGTGCTGTACCTCAAATAAGCAATTGTTGGAAAACCTGAGACCTTAGATTGTGGCCCATTAATGTCCACTCAACAAGACCTGATATTTCTGAGCTCCATTCTTTTTGTGAAAGACACTTCTAAAAAGTCTCAAACTAGAATGAAATGGTTACACAGGATGTACCTGTCTTTCATAAGTTGTAGTTTATAACGGCTTGTGACGACGATTACTCAAAAATCAATAAACTCAATAAATTTCGATTTTCAAAGTTGTTTAGCTATAATCAATATGATTATGGACAATGAATTGTATTCGAAATAATACTGTTTCACTGTGTGATATATCCAATGAAGAAATTAATATAGAATTACATACTACCACAGTGCCCAAGTTTTACGCATATATGAATTCTTCACAAATCTTCTGAGTGAGTGCTCTGTATGTGATTGGAAATAAAACCACTTAATGTGAAATAGTTGCTTGAATTGAAGCTAGTTTTATGTTATAGCCTTCAGTTCTACTAGAGCTATGCAGGTAACTGGATATTTACGTTTGACTGAGGCTTAAAATAAGGATGCATTTTCCATCGCTTCATAATTTGTTAGCCATCTTTCTAAGTGGTTCATTCAATATGATTCAGTTACTTCAATAGGAATTTCTGTGTTGGAGATTAGATTTTCCGACTATCGTAAGTATCTTGGCAAATGTCATTTTTAGAAACTCATCACAGTATGGATACCAAGGTATGTGAATTACGTTGGATAAAGAGAGAGAGATGGAGTATATGTGCGGTGATTGAGGTAATAGTTCATTGTTCAAAATATAGCGAGTGGTTCTTTGCTAGGTTTTGGCGCTTCTGTTTTCGATTGACAAGAGGGATAACATCTTGAGCTTTTTTTGACAGTTACTGGTGATTAGAGCAAGTTTATAAGTTGTGTTTTCCTTTGGAATACTGAATATCATGTAGGAAACTGTTATTAATCCTCAGATTACTAGTTTCTTCAGAAGAATTCCGTTACTTGTGATATAGTAACCAGTATATTAAGATTATAAATATTCAGACCATAGATATCTCGAATTTCCTGGCACAATTTCATTACCGAATCAGACTAAATCACTATAAATTTATTTAAAATAATTTTGTAGTAAGTTCATAGAGAAGTTGATGAGAAGCAGTGAATGAATCGTATACGTACATACATACATACACGCCTTAAACAGTCATTTCTATCATTCATTGTGTAAATGTACAATTTTTTTCTAACTACTGTGCTCCTTCTTTGTTTCCTTTAAAATGAACATCTTTTTAAAGATGTTGAACTTGTTTTCGCCTACTTCGTAGATTTCCGGTTCCTGTGGTGGATAGGTTTTTATTTCGTGTACCTGGATTTGGACGTTTACTTGAAATTGTCGGAGCTATAGAAGGATCTGTGGATGAATGTGTTGCTCATCTTCAACCTGGTCATGTTCTTAAAAGTAATCATTATTTATTTTGAATTTACGGTGTTGCTTTTTTCAAAAGGATTTATCACTAGTCAACTACTTTCATGCTGTGTTAAAATTAATTATATAAACGTTTCATCTATGTATTGTAGGTGTAGTAGGTTGTGATTCACATTAATTGCATAAGGGTTTATTATATTAATTAGTTCATACCAAAATAAGTGGAGCATATTTCAGAAGCGAAATCAAATGCTTGAAAGTAAATCGTTTACTCCATTATTAAGCCAATTCAGTATCTTGATAAACTTAAACAATCATTATTCTTAGAAAGTATAACACACGCACATTTATTCGCTAGTGATGAATTAAGTAACATTGTACACTTATGTTTTGGATAACAGATTTGATCACGGGCTGACCTCAGTTAGACAACTATTGGAAAACCAGAGTGCGTACTGATGAAGAGTGTCAAACTGAAACGAAACAACTTTTCAGTACTCCCTGGTTTTCCGGTGACTCTTAAACTAATCTCATCTTGTGATCAGACCTGTAACCAATCTCTGCGAACCGACACTTGAAATATTTTGGATAACTAAAAAAGATTTGACACAACTCGAAGAAAAGCTTTTCATACTTTTTTTCTTGCGGAAATAAGCAGCTCGTGAAAATTCGGTGCCTATGACCGCTGTTAAAGGACCCCGGAAGTAAGCTTTTTTAATTTGAAAGTGAAATCTGGGAATGTTTAGAGTTTTAAAAATTCATTCAATGTATGATATATGCAGTGGTATAATCTCTCCGGTGTTAATACACATCTTCATGAACTAAACTTAAATACACATTTGTTTAGTAGTGATTGACGGTATAATTGATGAATTCTGATGACTCTTGTAGACTAAATAATATGATGTGAATAAGTGACTTACAATTCTTGATGGCTGATTGCATAGTTCCCTGTGTTATTTCAGATGTACAGTTCTATGAGGTTGTGAAGCTACGTATCTATGACTAGGATACGTGTCGCGCACGGCGAGCCACCGCCTTCCTCGACAATCATTGTTAGCTAACATAGGATAAGGCTGGAAAAGAGCTGGGAGTGGTCAAACCAAAAAATCTGGCATCAATCCATGAAGCTTCTGACAGTTGTTTTGAGCCATGTAGGGGGGTGTAGAGTGTTTGGTTGGAGACTTCGAGATGCTAAAAACCAATGGCATGAGACTAATGGTGACGTGGCACAAAACCCTCCTTAGTGGCGCAGATGAATTCACTCTTTGTAATCTTCCAGATCCACTAAACCATCATATTTTTCCGTGTTACCATTATTTCTCCCATACATTTTTGCTTATTACAGTACTTTCGAATTCTTTTTTTACCTTTTTTGTCTACCTCTGTGTGATGCACGGAGTGTTGCAGCTTCAATTGCTGAAATTCTGTGCTAAGTTCTATGCTGAGACTCAGTCAGTGTTAAACTTAAACACAGAAAGTCAATATTATGCTTCGCTTTAGTATTAACAGTAAAATTTAGACTCATAAGATCCTATTTATAGTCACCAGCCGCCTTACATTAAACACAATCTAAAAGTGTTTTGTTTATTCCAGTAGTATTTTACACCTGTGTTTTTCTTCATGGTATATTAAGAAGAAGGAACCATGGAACTTGATCAAGGGCATTCAGATTTACTGTTTTCTTTTTTACAAATCTAAAAATTAAAAGATTGAAGGACTGGTCAAGGAAATATTTACTTTTCACTTAGATTTCCGTCCATTACTCTACTCTAATTAATAAAATACAGAAATTTACCAATCTGGCAGTGATAGGTTTGCTGTCAATAGTTAGTCAATATCGGAATGTCGAAGGGAATGATAATTAACTAAAATAATTAATGCGACTACCTTTTGTCTTCTAAATGTCTGCCTAAATATCAATTTTTGCTATAATTTACTATTCACCAACAGAGATGTCAATTATTTAGCGGAGGTTATTCTGCATTGTCGTAACGAAATGATAGTTTAATATGAGTCTGTAATCCATCTACACATGCACCGACATTCATGATATGTAGGGATACGTGACAACATCGTACACCTGGTCAATAGATTTTTGTCTGCACACACTTGTAACTTGACAACTACAATACTTACCGTCTAGCAAGCAATTCTCATTGAAGTATCTGTAATTCTTTTGCACAGTAAATTTCGCTTATCCTTGTGAGAAAAAATGATCTTGTTTTCATCTTTTAAACTATAAATGCAGATGGTAAAATATCACAAGGTGATGTTTTGTTATTGGCTCCTGGTGGAGTTAGAGAAGCGTTGTTCTCTGATGAATTCTATACAGTAATGTGGGAAAAACGACGTGGCTTTGCACGAATCTCGTTATTATCTGGGCAGGTGAGAGATGTTATATATATATATATACATATATATGATGCGTTACAGTTATACAATACTTTCTCTAGTTTTGGGGTATTAAGTATTGGTCATTTTAAAACCTGGTGGCTCTTGGTTCTATTCCAGGGAAGGTCGTCAGTCAGTTGATTATTACTAACGAAGGACTTAACATTAATTTGGTGACTGTAGGTTGGTATACATGTCTGCAACATAAAATAAATAGTTATTTATATGAAATAAAAATAAATGAGAATAAGATAACCAAAGATCATAGGATATTCATAAATAATAAAGGGAAAATAAATCAATGTGGTGTTATAGTTAGGTAAGAGTTGATCATTGAATGCACATGTAGACTATTTTCATACACTGCTGAAAAATCTGAGACTGGGACGAAACAACAGTCTATTTCTGTTAGTTCGAAAGCTGATGTTGACCCGTGACAGAATATGCTCCAAAATCCATCAAATCCTTATTCTTGTGGAATCTACATATGTCGACTCGGTAAAGAACAATTTGACAGTTAACTTCTGTCCCATCTTTTGTTTTTTTTTTCATTTTTCATTTCTTTGTGTTCCCAGTGGAACATAGGGCTCCAAGGTTTCAGTAGCAGTGGTCTTATTCCTCTTTTTACAGGGTCGGGTTGCTAGCCTCTCACCCAACCTTCCCTCTTTACCGGAATTACGTGTACGTCGGTCGGTGGTCAAAATCTGCACCATGTGCATGATTGGCGTACATTCTATTGACGAGCCACCTTTTATTTAACCAACCTATATTGTGATTAGCAATCTGTCAGTATCTAAATGATGACAGTTGAGTTCTCTCAGTTTATTTCTATCCGAAATCACGGTTTTACTTATAATACAATTCAGAAATAATACAAACCTTACTGTAGTGGATAAAGGTTATTGTTAGCTGATTGGCTATGATGTTAGCAGACTCAAGTCTGCGAATCACAGGACGAGTAAGTAGGCCTACAGGTGCGTAGGTGTCACACTGGTAGTCTAGCGTACACCGCTTAAACATTCTCTCTTTGGTACATTTCAGGATTCTGAAATCAGAGCCAGTCAGCTGATCATGGCTTTTATCTACTATCATCTCTTACGGTATTTCTATATCCCATGTAAATCTTTTAAAATAGTTAAGTCGCTAGCCTGCCATTTTCCGACCATTCAGTGGGATTTCGTGCCTCACCTTATAACCGTAGGCGTCCCCATCTCCAGTGAATAGATGATCGTATTCTTTAACTAACACCGTCATATTGTGTGCTTTCGACGCCTTAATCACTGCTATCTCGCTTGTCTCATAATTGCTGATAGGTCCGTACTTCGTAATCACTGCCCTCTCCTTCGTGTCGATTACTGCACCAACATCTCGCAGAAAATCAGTGCCAAGTGTTGTTCGCCGTAACTCAGGCACAACAATGAACTGGAACGTTACTTCGCAATCACCAATATAAACGCTATGGTTTGGTATGCCCGTGATGCTTGACATGTGTCCACCCACCGTTTGAACTGTCAATGAACACGGTTTGATGCTCTAAAATAGATTCCTATCTACTAGTGAGACTGCCGCCCCTGTATCTATCAGACATGCTACTTCTTGGCTAATCACTCGCAACTTAGAATGCATAGCCCTCCTGTCAATCGTCCCCACTACTTCTACTCTGATAGAAGAGAAAGAACAAACATTCTTTCTGATATTTTTCCTTCTCCTTCTTTCTGGACAGTGCTTCCTCCAGTGTCCTGCTTTGCCACATTCAAAACATCGGTCTTTCCTGGCACTCATTCATAGTCCCGCTACTTCATACTGCAAATCTTCAACTTTCTGTTCCCATTCGTTCGATTTCGGTGACTCTATCGCTGCTACCGTTGTGCTCAACAGCTGTCTGGTCACCTTGGCTAGCTCACCGATGTTCATGGGTTGTACAGCATTAACCAGTTTTAGTTGCTGAGAAATGTGGTCTGGGACACTCGATGAACTGGGACGTCAGTAGCTGCGACTCCGACTCTTCATCCGATGTGGGGAGTGTTCGACGTAGTAGATTCGTCAGCTTCACTGAGAACACTAGTGGGTCTCCGCCTGGTTCCAGCTTCGAAGCGTAGAGCTGCTGCGTCGCCAGCTGCCTGTCCGCCAGGCTGTCGAACTCTGTCACCATTCGTCCAGCCAATACCTTCCAAGTCTCCTTCCCACCTAACCGTTCCACACTGTCGTATGCTGCCTTTGCTCAACCTCCAAGCACGACCTCCTTTTTCATCGGATCATTGACTCTCACTTACTCAGCGACGGCCTCGAAGTCCCGAAAAAAGCTCCGTATTTCTCCTTCCTCGAAAGCAGTCGGCCATAAGGTCTTCATTGTATGGAGGCAGTGACACCAACTGCAACAGTAAAAGACAAGAGATTTGGTAAAGGAATGTTTATTTGAAAATCGGTATCTCAATATAGAGAAATTATGTACACCTTATCTTCAACGCACCATCTGCACAGATCTTCGTGTCGTTGTACTTCTAGACTTCATGCTGTGTTTCTTTGTATTCCTTTCACGTCTTCCATGTATTTCCACAACACTGTATCGTTTGTCCTGAAATCTAATGTATCTACCTGCTATTTGATATTTTTATGGCTATTAACGTCTTACCGGCAAGTCTTACCGGTAGCACTCCCCACGTATATGCACTTAGTACTAGACACTAGTAATTGAAGAGCTGAACGACAATGATCTAAGTTTTGTACTTGTTAGTACTTATCAGCAAGGTGTATCTGCATTACTCAATTCTGTAATTATAAACTTTATCAATTAGTTATTCTCTTTAAAACTAAGTGGAATATGCATATGATAATTAGTCGCTGGAGAGTGCACAATGTAGTTGTGTTATCGTAGTTGTTGAATGAAATCTGATGATTGAGTATGCGATTCGGTCAGTTAGCTAAGAGACACAATACTGTTGTGCACTATGGTACAGTGATTCGAGTATCTGTTGTCAGACAGAATTTTAGCACTGAATTATTGTGTACAGCAATCCTTTATCATAGTGTATCTGACCTTTATATATGTATATATATACTTTCATTAGACACTAGGTGGTAACTAGTATCATGCATCTAGCCCTTCGTTTAGTGAAAACTGAATTCTATCAGTTAAGTTTGCAATATGGCCACTGTACTAGGTGGCTCGCCATCATGGTGCACTCTGAATCGACGTTACATAGATGGAAGCAGTTAGCAGGAAACCTTGTTTACTACCTAGTGACCAATCAAAGTACCCATTACAGTTCTGTCTGAGGTCAGTGAAAGGCCTGAATAGCTCAATGGTAACATCCCTAACTTATAGCACTGGTTGGATTTCAGAAAGAGAGTGAGTTCCTTCAAGATTGCAGATATACTCCGTATTATTTTAAAAATCACCATAACTTTTGATAGAACACTGTTTTTACCTGTATCGAAGTACTGACTTTAATGACTTTATTTCTTTTCAGCCTATCTATCCAATGTTTACAGAAAATATTCGTGAAGCAATTAGAATTGTACAATTTGGTAAAGGTAATACATTAAATAAATAATTATTTATTTGTATTAACTTATCCTTTTGAATTTTGAATTTAGGTTGGTGGCGTAGTCTGTATGAACGTACACGTCTACCGCTATCGATTTTCTATGGATATTTCCCTGTTAAGCTTAGGTGAGTACTTTGTGTAACCTTTTGTATGATTTATAAACAGTTGATTTTGTTCATTTTCGAAACTAGGATAGAACGGCTGTTCATTGCTGTCTGATTTCCAGTAGTTCTCTAACTTACACCAGTTTGTAACGAAGTTCACCTTGCTTCATTTCATTCGAAGCTACTTTGAATTCTATTGACTTCTCACAATTTTCCCAGTGGCTCGAGCACTCGACTTTCAATCAATGGGTCGTGGGTTCGAGTCCAACTCTACCTATCTCAGTCGGTGCAACTTAGTAGTATCATTAACCTCCACACAATTCGTGTGTCTTGTAGCTCAGTACTGGGCAATTGAGATCCAGTTAACTAACTAACTAATTTCCCAGTCTGTATAAGTGAACAATTTTCAGTATATGTACATGTTACTCTACACATTAATGTCCACTGGTGAAATATGATGTCAGTGTCCAGGTATAACTACACTGGACTTAACGCTGTCCTTAGAAGACCTTCAGCAACAATGTGCAATAACCAACGCGAAAAAACAGAACACAGATTGGTGACTCGAGAATCCTTTATTCTTGCACCAATATGGAACCAACAATAAGGTTATTATACACAAAGTCTAAGAATAAATGTCATAACAATTAATCACAATAATACTTCTGATAGTATTTCTCCGTCTTCTAACGAACAGCGTACGATGGAACGATGACTGCAGTATCGGTGACTCCCGCCAAAATATGGAGTTGGTTTTGAGTAAACAACCATGAATTGATCGTTCATTCTTCAACTACATTGACACTCCCCGGCAAAAAAAGAGATCCATCACTTTTTTCCATCACAACCAATGCACGTTGACTTGGATGCCAGTGCGAGAACCTGGGCCACAAGGACAAAGCTGAAATGGAAAACAAAGCCAACACACCACAGGCATACCCATAACACAATCTCACTCGTCGACGACGACCTACGCCTTTCAGTTAAAGGCATCCTCTTGACATCTTGCAACACAATCGCCACTTGCTAGAACGACTCTTGCAGAAAGCAGCATGACCATAGCAGCACCTCATGATACTCTTCGCACATTCTCTTATCTATTCAATACCAATTATCACTTGTCACTCATTCTGCCTCAGTCCTAGTAACGGTGACGTATGCAAGCCTCAGTCGTCTACAGTCTCGCTCCCCTAGGTGTGGGACCACAGCCTAAATCGAAACATTCATCCTCAATCATTGATTCCACAGCTAATCCTTGTCTATGTGTGCATGTCATTCTCAGCACTAGCCTCCCCGGCCTATACAACCCATCTGCTGTCTTTAACATCAATCAATTCATTCACAGATGTAGAAGACTCGAAACAACTTCAGAAGTAAGCACGACGAAAATTTTAACAAAATTATACAATACAACAAAATACGAAAACAACAAGTGAACACAGTGAATCCAAAAAAACACCAATTGATACGACACACCATGCATATATACAAACAGTACACATAACCTCCCAGACCATGTCTTGATGTAATTCCTTTGAAGAATCGCAGGACTTACAGCAGTACGCCTGCAACCCCTCTCAGGTTGATGATTCTAAGTTGGAAAATCGCCAAGTGGTCCATACTCTGACTCCTGACTCTCAGCACCTTCCAGCAGACACAGTTTCCTAATATCTTGCACCAACATGCCACAACTTGTTCTCACCTCGACCGTCCTCACCAACCCATCACCACTACAGAGTACCCTTTCTACCACTCCCAAAGGCCATCTACCTGTGGCACATTTATCTACTACTAAGACTATATCACATGCCTTTAAGTTTCTGCACAACTTTTTCTACTTGTCTCTCGTTTGCAGTGTTAGAACATACTCTTTTAACCATCTTTTTCAAAATATATCTTTCATGTACCTGGCTTGTTGTTTCCATCTTTTAGTCGTAGGTATTCGTTCCGCACCCAAGTCCCCTATGCCAGGGTTACCTCGCAATAACAATAATTTATTTGGAGTCAACACGTCGAAATCCTTGACGTCGTCCCTCACAGGTAATAGCGGTCGGTCATTTAGTATTCGTTCAGCTTCACATAAAAATATCTCCAACATTTCGTCATTCAAACTTTGGTTTTTAATTATGGAACTTAAAATACGCTTAATAATTCCCATAAGTCTCCCATAGCCCACCTCTGTGGCTATCATGTGGTGGGTTGAAGTGCTACTCGATGTTTCTTTTCAATAACTTTTCATGAACTCTCGTTTGATGACCTTCGAAATACTCTTTAAGCTCGGCGTGACAGCCAACAAAATTAGTCCCCCTGTCTCTGAACATCATCTTCGGTGTACCTTGGCGATTTATAAATCTAATTAATGCTAGAACGAATGAATCAGTAGTTAACGTATGAACCGTCTCAATATGAACAGCTCTCATTTTCTAACAGGTGAATAAAAAGCCATATCTTTTGCATAGGGTTCTGCCTCTCTTCACTACAAAAGGTCCGAACAAATCCACTCCGACATACTTGAATGAATAATTCCCTTCAGAAACTTGCCACGCTGGGAGTGGTGCCATCATCTGCTGTGCTGAGCGAGCATTCCTTAGTTTACATTCCTTGCACTTATCAATTATTTTTACGGACAGCAGTGCCTCCTTTCACTATCCAAAACTTGCATCTAATACTTGATAGTACTTGTGAAGAACCCAAATGACGTCTTATAATGAGATTAGTGACTGGATGGTAGCAAGGTAATAAGGCTGGATGACGGGTCTCATATGACGATTCTAACATTTGTAGACGTCCATCAACTCTAGCGATCCCTTCGGAAACTATCGGAGATAATCTACCTAACCGCACCTTGAAATCTGTGAAATCGGGACTATCTTCCTTGGCTATCTCACCCCACGCTTCACACTGATCAGCCCTCAAAATTGCTAACTCTGCATTTCTAATATCTTCGACTCTCAGAAGTCCCACATTCATATTATCCTTTCCTACAAGATGCATGACCTTTAAATACGTAACATATCGTGTCAACCACGTAACAGCCTCCAGTAATTTGTACCAAGAAGAATAATATTGCTCAGTTTTAAGAAGATCGATATATAAGTCATTTAGTAATGAATGCCTAGTTGAGTAGTATTGATTGAATATGTAAATTGACGTGTAACACATAATTAATTTATTTGTCTTCCCCTCAGTTCTGTAGAATACCCGTGTATCATTTTATTTCATTCAGTTCCTCTGAGTTACACGAAAATCGTAAAATAAGATAGATTAATAATATTGAAATGAATTGTAGGTAAACATAAATGGGTTCCGGAATCATAAATAACTATACAACGCTAGGTAGGTGTTGAGTTCATGGTTAGGGATCTGAAGCAGTGCGCACGCAACATATCACCATAATCTGTAAACAGAATCTTCAGGATACTCGCTGAGCACATAATCATTGAGCTACACTGCATTCGGGTTCAACTTTCCATGAATTATTATGTCTGCCCATTTTCAGTATTTTGATACCGCTGTTTGTTGTGATACTTTAATCAGAGTCCATCGTTTTGATCACTGATGGAACCTTGACTTCATACGGTTTGAAATTTTCAGACCAGGACAAAACAGCGTTCAATGCCCCTTGGAATATCGTTTTCCAACTCATTTAGGTCTGTGATGAATATTGCCTGGAAAGGAATTCAACTTTTGCAGCCTGGTGTCTAAATAAGATTGTATGCCAACAATGATTAAATCTGAAACCTCACGAGTCCATTTATAGCGTAACTATGTAAATAAATACGACTGTGCAGAATTGTTAGACTGTAAATTTTCAAGGTATGACTAGTTCGAAGAAGCACATGAAACATGAAAATGAAGTCATTTTGAAAAATCAATGACTGCATATTAATTTAGTTATTATATGTTTGGACGGAAAAGCTTCTTTGTTAGCTGTAACGTCGTGATTTCTGCATATACTGTAATGATAACCTTATTGAACAGTTCTGATTCATTTATTTTGTGGTTTGGTTCTTCGAGGGTTTTCGATGTCTTGCAATCAATCAGAATTATTGTATTTATGGCTTAAATTTCTGAGAGTGTAAACATAATACACCATGTATTTTGCCTGATAATTGTTGTTGTTATCGTTCCGGTCATCGTTTTTCCCAGTCTGACTTTTGTCTCTATTTCAGAGTGGAAGATATTTGCAAGTGATCATTTAGTGTCATGTGCGTTGGTGGCACAGTGGTTAGGACTCTCGCCGACCATGCACATGGTCCGGGGTTCGATCCCCTGCCGGCGCACACCCGATATCTGTGGTCGGCCTGCAAAATTTGGGCTACCGATATCACATGCTGAAAATTCCATACTTGTACCAGAAATACGGTGTGGAATCAAGCTATAATAAATAAAAAAAATAAACAAAAATAAAAATGTTATGTAGGTGCAATCTAGTCAAGTTAGACGAACTCACAGCCCAGCATCATTCCGACAAAGCATTAGATAAAAATTCATATATCAGTTAGTGGACTGGGAAAAAGGTCTGTTTATTAGAATGCCTCTTAAGGTTTATCAGATTACTGACCAAATTCATTGAAGCCTGAAAGCGACGATGCATACATAAATCCTGGAGACGAAATAAGCGCAGTATGTGCAAATGATGTCTGATAGATGTTTGTCCTGTTTCGCATCTTATTGTACCTATTAATATATACTTACCACAGTAATAACTGAAGATACACATCTTCGTCCCTCCTGCTAAACACGTCATTTGAAGGTAGGACTGCAACGACAGAAGACAAGGGGCCGGGCGTTTATTGAAAAAATCAACAATTTTATGTTAGCAACCTCTTTTGATTGATCGTTTTCCTGCTGAAGGTTATTCTGTCATCTCTTTGTTGCTCTTTCTTAGACAGTCCGTTGATATATCTGCTAATCGTATCCGCCGACGCTGTCTGTTGTGATTAGTTGCTGAGTTAGTCTTTGTTCTTGTTTTTTTCTCATGACCAAGATTTTGGACGTAAACATTGACGTAAATTGCTGTCTGCCAGTTTTGGCTAGCAGACAGCTCTCACCACAGGATGATATGAACCACTCTGTAACAAGGCATTGACTCAGCAGCGAACAAAACCAATGTAGGGTAGTCACTAAATGACAGTTTTAATTTAAGTTTGATTGTGTTCGAGAGAGATAATGAAGAATTTTCAATTGCCTTGGTAATTATATCAAGGTATTATTTCTCTTTTTCTTCTAGTTCGATTGTAAATGAGGGAAGTAACTTGTGTTGTGTAATCTTTTGACCTTGTGTATGTATGTATGTATCCTAGTTTGTTTTACTTTATTATAATCAAATTAGTTATTTTTTCAGTTGATTATTTAATTGATCTATAGACTGGCTCTATCTCAACGTGTTTGTCACACTTATTTATTGTTCTTGTCGTATATCTGACTGTGTTCCATCGCTCTGTATCAACTTGGCTTGAAAATAAATATGGATAAAGATACAGCAATCAATAAATTTCTTTCAGTTCTTCCTAATGGTCTTAGTTATTGTATGCATCCAAGCGTCGTTTCCACTGTGTACCTAATACTTCCTGTGTATTTGGAGATAACCTTTCAGTAGATTACACTATATTATCACTTTCTGATTGAAACACGAATTCTGTCTTAGCGTTTTATAAACTCTTCAAAAGTCATACTCACCAGTATAGTTAGACTCTGTTGATCATCGCGCAATATCACACTGCATCAACATCTTACGTGATTTTTTCGCTCACAGTATACTCTAGTTAATTCGTGATTCCAAGCATTCCTGCTACAGCTTTGAGGCTTCTGTTCCTATCAAAATCAGCATATATATCTCGTTACTGATATGGCATCTCCAGTTAAGTAACCAGGTAAGGCTGTGGTGAGAGCGGGCTGCAAGCCAAAATTTTAGACAACAATTTACGTCAATGTTCACGTTCCGAATCAGGGTGCTGAAAAAAACAACAGCAAAGCTTAACCTTGAGAAAATCACCAGTCAATGACAATGGAGTTAAAGTGTGGAAATATGATCCACAGATATATGACCTGAATTTTTGAGAAACGGCCACAAAGAGATAACAGAATAGCCTTCAGCAAAAAACAGCCAATCAGAAGAGGTTGCTTCTCCGTCAACAATAACGCTGATAATAATGCACATAAAAATCTATAAATACCTCTTGATTTTCTCAATAAACGATCTGTTGTCTGGCCCTTGTTTTCTGTGGTTACAAGGCGATTGTTAGATACTTTCTTAGTTGATAAAGGTGTAGCTAGTTAAACGGTCGAAAATTTCAGTCTTATGCTATGATAACTTTTAAGGTTTGTGATACAACATCCTTACACTGACAGGCTGCATAACTTTATCACCTCATCGAAGCAATACTACAGAAAAAGAGAACAAGACAATTTATCATGATCGCTTAAAATATTTACTAGTTACCGTTAATCACTTATGTATGAAGTAGGCATTATCAAATACATCCAGTTCAGTCGCAGAAACTATTTCCGAGATCAATGCAGAGAAAAGATATCCTCTTCCTTGATAGTTACCTCCCGAAGTACTGTTGGAAATGCCTGCCTAGACGCAATTGTCAGGAGGACAATCCTAGGTTCATTAGAATTCGAAAATCATTTAGCTGGAAACACAAAAGTATAAGGCAGATGCAGTTTAATCTTGCAGTTTGGACACAAGCGATTTCTGAAATGTTCGAAAATAAGATTATTTTTCAAAAAGCCTATGCTCATGACAACAGTGTCTTAAGCATCAGTAAATATTACTGTATAACACTCTAAGACTATCAAAATGAATTTTACCCACAATGGAATTATACTCTACCACAGTGCACAAGTTCTATTCTTATATCCGTGTCCTAAGAAAACTGGCGAAATGTGTAATTTGAGAACGGTATAGTGATACTCCCGTTATTACCTTCTGTAAAAGCGGAATTTTAGTAGGGGGTGGTAGTTTTTTTCTCACAGAACGATTTCTACTTAATTGTAAGAAATGGTCTGTGATCTGAATAATTTAGTTTCCAATGGAAACTATGATGAAATTTCACTCCGCGAACTGTGTAAATTGCTAACCAATTTGAAAATTGTGAATATAATGTAAGAAATGGTCTTTTCTTTGAATATGAAACATTAAAATACTATTGTGGTCTTAGTCACTGATTTGTTCGCTTATTTATGCTGTCAGTGGGATTTGCTCAAAAAAATTGATGGGATGATTGAATCTTTATTGCTTATTGTCTCTTCATCTCCGGAATGATGGCGAATTGATAGCTCCACGTTCATCATGAATTTCCATTTTGTCTTAGAAATTCAAATATATCATTCAATACTGAATTTGATAAATAATCAGCGTCAAGTTATTAATTATAATAACGGTTTTTGTATTTCCCAATGAATGAAAAACAAAACGATATTGTTTTTACTGACGTTTCGCTATTCAATGCTAATAGCTTTATCAAAGTATTATTAAACCGGAATTTACAAAATCTCAGCATATATATAACAAACAGTTGGGGGATGAGAAAATAGACTTAGGTCAAGTTAAAGGGACATATTGAAAGTAAAAATAGCAATGAAGATCACTAAACTAAATAACAAAGGTAACAGTACATCTGTTATGATATCAAAATAAAGTTTACTAACTTGATCATCGTTCGTCTGTCTGGGGGCATTTTTAGTTGTCAAGTTGGTCAATTGGTAAAGATAACAAAATCAAGTGTGGATTGTTGGATTTGATCGGTGTGTAAAATTATAAAAGTAGTGTGTGTTTACATAGTGAATTTGCTTATCACATTCGTGTTGATTTTGTCACTTGATGGGGGAAGGAGGTGTTGTAACCAGGTCAGATTCTGTTTTAGCCCATCATTCCTATTCAGGCAATTTTGATTCCACTTGATATGAAGTGCTTCTGATATTAGACGTTCTTTGTGATTTCTGAAGTTTTTCTGGATTATTTCAATATTGTCAAAATCAATTTTGTGACCTGATTCTATAGAGTGTAGACCTATGGCTAATGATTTTTCAAGGTTTTGTAGTTCAACGGGATTTCTCGGTGGTCGAAGAGATGCTCTACGGTGTTCATTTCTTCTGATTTTGATTTCTCGAGATGTTTGTCCGATGTATATTGCATCACATTCCAAGCATTTTATTTTATAGACACAATTAGATAGAGAATCTTTAGGGATTTGGTCTTTTATATGGACAAGGTTGCTTTGAAGTGTGTCTGATGTTCTGAAGAAAACTCTGATGTCAAGCTTATTGAGTACTCTTCTGATATCGTCTGACCTCTTTGCTCTATATGGAATGACGACTGTTGATGTCCATGTTTTCGGAATGCGTTTCCGGCCATACTTAATATTTGTGTTGATTTTGTTGATGAAGTTCCATGGGTAGTTGTTTTTCTTGAGAGTTTCAGTAATGTCTGATATTTCTTCTTTTTCTTTCTCGTCGGTTATCAGAGAGTCTGCTCGTCTAAGAAGACTTGAAACAACTGAAATCTTTGCGCTGATATATTTATTTGAGTGGGTTTTCTTCCTGAATATGGATATACTAAAGTATCCGTTTTCTTTTCTCTTAACTAGGCAGTCTAGAAATGGTAGCTCACCGACGTCTGATTCTGCTTCCGAACTGAACTGGATTCTGGGAGATACACCGTTTATTTTCTCCAGGAATGAATTGTGTAGATCTCGTTTTAGTACTACAAAAGTATCATCTACATATCTTAACCATATTTTTGGAGTGAGTATGCTTGAAAAGATGTTATTTTCGAATTTATTCATGAAAAGGTCGGCGACTATTGGGGAGACTGGTGAACCCATAGCAACACCATTTGTTTGTCTATATAAACTCCCTTTAAATGTAAAATAATTATTTTCTAGACAGAATTTTAAGCTCTTACTTATTTCACTGGTGTCCAGTGGACATTTATGTTATTAAGTTGGCAACTAACCTTTTTCTGCGATTTACTTCATTTTTCTATGTAGGTCAGGTTAATACGATCGATTGTATCTTAATTGTACGACTTATAATTTTTTACATCTGCCTATTTTCAGGACATATATTGGTGATCCTATCTATCCAATGGCAGATGAAACCTCTGACGAATTGGCTAATCGGGTAGGTTAACCATCATTCCAAACACATTTATCCTATAGTGTTGGTATCTCTATTAACATTGAAATGAGAAGAGTCTACTGAGTAGCTTGCTACGTTGATAATGTTTGACATATTATTCATGGCAGCTTGGTTTGGAGAATTGACATGAATTTAGGCGGTATTTAGCATACTATTTTCATATTTCGGCAGGCAGAGTATCTCAAATAAGTTAGTTTGCAGATGCTTGGAAAGCTGGGGATAGGCCACAATGCAAGTTCAACACTCAAAAACTGAAGAACACAACCACAAAGGACACTTTCACTGCAACTGTCAGATCATAGCAGGCAACACTACGTGGCATCACTGAGGAATCATCCGTGGAAGACCATTGGAACTTCCTGAAGGTGATTTTCAACGAAACGTGTTCAACCGTTTTAGGAAGAAAGAAGAGACAAGACAAGGAATGGCTCTCAACGGACACTTGGAAGCTAATAGAGGAGAGGAGAAAAGTGAAAGAGAAAATGATTCAATGCAAAGATGGACAAGAGAAAGAGACGCTGAGCTCAACTTACACAGCACTGGACAAAGAAGTGAAGAAGAGTGCCAGGAAGGACAAAAGACAATTCTACGACAATCTGGCCACTGAAACTGAGAAGGCAAAAGGACCTGAGGACATTATATCAGATAACCGAAGCTCTATCCGGGAAGAGATCGACACAAGTGAAACCTATAAAAGACAGCCAAGGGAACCCAATTACCAAAGAAGAAAGACAGATTAAACAATGGGCGGACCACCACCTGCAACCCGTCCAGAAATACCAACAACAGCACGTACACAACTGCAAGTTGACACCAATCCTCCAACGAAAGCTGAATTCTTGAATGCAATCAAGCTTCTGAAAGCTGGAAAAGCAGCTGGACCAGATGGAATACCCCCTGAAGCACTGAAAGCGGACCCAGAGACGACAGCAGATGTGCTGACTCCATAATTGCAAAAAGTCTGGAAGGAGGGAAAGGTGCCCACTGACTGAAGGAAAGGTTACCTCGTGAAACTACCAAAGAAGGGCGACTTAGGACTCTGCAAGAACTGGCGAGGAATCATGCTCCTGTCGACGCCAAGTAAAATCCTGAGTCGCATCATCCTGGAGAGAATAAAGGACGCACTGGATACAGAACTCCGACCAGAACTAGCTGGATTCAGGAAAGGCAAATCATGTTCTGACCGAATTGCAACTCTACGCATCACCATCGAACAAAGCATGGAATGGCAATCAAACCTCTACCTCAACTTTATAGACTTTGAGAAGGCCTTCGACAGCGTTGACCGCGAAGTAATTTGGAAACTACTTGAGTACGACGGCGTACCCCAGATATTCATCAACCTTATTCAACAGCTGTACGACAACGGCACATGTCAAGTGATCCACAACGGAAAACTCAGCGAGCTGTTTGGAGTAAACACAGGAGTCAGACAAGGGTGCTTATTATTGTAAAGAAGACAAGACTGAGGAGGCTGAAAGGAATGTTTATTTGGTGAAATGTATGGTACATAGCTAAATTTGGTATACCATATTCTCAACCGGCCATTTGCACATCATTTACCACATCCTTGACGAATTGGTCGAATATCGTCTCATTCGATAGCTTCTTGGATTCTGCATCATATGGCAACATTCTTCTCATGGTTCTCTTCTTTGATTGCTCTTTCCAATGTGCCAAACATATTGTTACTTCGTTTCTGATATACTACTTATATCGGATTATAAGTAGCACTCACCACATTATCACCAATGATATTCCTAATTGTGGTTGACTGGATTATGCGTCAGACAGTGGGAAACGAGAAGACAGGGATATCCTGGACCGACGTGAAGAACCTAGGAGACCTGGATTTCGCGGATGATTTGTGTTTGATGTCACACAAAATCGAAGACTTACAAGCGAAAACCGACAAACTGGTCGAAGAGGCAGCAAAGACAGGACTCCAGGTGAACATAGACAAGACGGAGGTTATGAAAATTACCAACCAACAACAACAACAGCAGCAACATCCAGCGCCAATCACCATCAACGGGAGGGATTTGAAAGAGGTTACTTCATTCACTTATCTAGGGAGCATTGTCTCAACTACAGGAGGAACGAACGAGGATGTCAAATCGAGAATCGGGAAGGCGAGAAACATATTCATCAACCTGAAACCAATTTGAAAATCTTCGTCACTCACCATCAACAACAAAATTCGGATTTTCAATACAAACGTCGAGTCAGTCAGTTCTTCTATACGGATCAGAAACTTGGCGGGTCACCAAGAATATTTCCAACAGGTTGCAGATCCTCATCAACAGCTGTCTTCGCCCTATACTCAAGATCAGATGGCCGGACAGAATCACCAACAAGGAACTATGGGAACAAACACAACAAGAACCAATCGCTCAACAAATATGCAGGAGAAAGTGGAGATGGATTGGACACTCGCTGAGGAGGCCGCTGAGTGACATCGCGCGTCAGGCCAGTGCTCGAGTGGAACCCGAAAGGGAAGCGGCGAATGGGACGTCCAAGGGTGACATGGAGGAGATCGTGTGAAGAGGAGCTGAAACAGTATGGACTAACATGGATGCATGTGAAAAGTACAGCAGAAGACAGTAACAAGTGGAGACGTGCAGTTGAAGCCCTATGTCCCACTAGGAACCCAAGGGCACAATAATAATAACAATAGAGGAGATTTTCATTGCAGCTTCGATCGTCATTCTTCTGTTAAGCTTATATCTGTAAGTTACATTTCATTGATTACTTGCTAACAAAACTGAGTAACAACCACAGTCGCAGAGGTCCATCAGCTCAAATTGCTGCATTTTTAATGAACACGCATTTATTTAGTGGACTGAAAGACAGTGACACCATGACTGACAAATATGTATTAGTGGGCAAAACTAATTGAATGAAAACAGTAGTTTCAAAAGCATTGAACAGTAAATACATTTGCACTGTTGTCAGTGATTTCAAGCCAGATCACTGACAGTCTTCATCTATTAATTCTTAATATCGTGAAGACCTAATCCAGTCAACAAACACCATCTTACGTATGGTTGGTACCAGTAGACACAGATTACATCATACTTTGGCCATATGTAGCATTTTTCAAAATGATTTCACTCTGACTCATACTGGTATTTTGAAGAGGGAGGTAATGGCATTGAATACACAAAATATATTTCAGGTCGTAATAGTTAGTTTTTTTTCACGTAGCAACGTACCTTTTACCAGAACACTGTCCAGTTACAGTCACACAAAATCTCAGGTGGTTTTAATTGAAAGTCTACGGTCAACCACCTGCGAAAGCCAGTAAAACTAACTCTTAATTCTCTGTCTCAATCACCATAACCACTTCACCAACTACTTGAAATCTCGCTAACAGTTTATTTCTCGTGGTGTCCCCACATAACACGATACTGTCAATGGTGTGTCATACGATTGAAAGTATTTTAGTTCTTTGAAAATCACAGAACTCACGTACTGAAATGAAAACTGAAACCTGTCTCCAAAAGAAGAAACAACATAAGTGAGGGTTATTCCAGATTGATGAAATCGACAAATGAGTAGTAATACATTTAGGTTTTCAGGCTTTATTGCTATTGAAAATTTATCAGTTAAGTGAGTTATTGTGATTGATCATAGTACAAAGTTAACAGAAAGCATAGAAGATCCATAACTAATAATCTCATCGATTGCAGCTATGTTCGTATCTAACCAGCCTTCGCTTTTTCTCAACATAATTCTACCCTAACATCACTAAATAGACAACAGGCATGTATGTATAACGCATTTTTTAAACTTCTCAGATAACAGCGTGCTTCATCCTGTCGCTTACTTGTCCCGCTTTCAACCCTACATCTAACCCGTGCTTATTTGGTGGTTCTAATAAACTTGAATGATGCTGAGAAGACATCGGTGGTCAAACATCTAAGTTCTCATGAATGCTTTAATTTTCGTAGCAGTTTTCTTACTCGTATAGCAGCTCTGGTCACAGTATACTCGATCTTTAAGAGGAAGTCAAATGTTATTGAGGGGATTCAGCGTATGAAGATTGAAATATTGCAAGATGGACTTGGATCCATACCTACAATCAAAATGGACTTAGATTTTTGCGCTAACTAGCCTTAGCCATTCCTCACCATATCAGTGTAAAAGTGTGACAAGTAGGATTTTGTGCACATTTCAGCCACTACAAGCAAATGAACAGTGATATTGTAGCTATGGTAACATTTTCTAGGTCCACATGCGCTATTTTTTTTCAAACTCCTCGGTTATTTTAGATGCACTTTTCTGTTACGTACCCGTATATTAATCAGCGTGTTGTCCGACATTCATAAGTTTCTGTTTTTCATATTAATTAGGTTCGTCTGTCAATTGAAGAGCTTATCAGAGAACATCAGTTAGTACCAGCAAATCTTTTTTGTGCCATAATGCAACGTTTCCCCGTATTTGATAATTGGATAACAAGATATAAACGTAAACGATCTCAGAGAAACGTATAAAGCTTCCAATAAAATTAGGGGAAAAAGCACTAATTCATTCCCGATTCTCTTTTTTGTATTTTGTTCTTTCACTTTTGTTTTAGAAATATACACATATTTGGAAATGTCTTACTTTCTCCCGTATATTTAAAGTTGACCCTGGGGTGCAAATACAATGTTGATTGAAAACCCGTTGAAATTACCGAGGGAAGTTCAAAATCCTTGCCTTGCACAAGCCTAGATCCATAACGAACATTTTGCCACTGATTCACCATGGAACTTATTACGTCTATTGGTAATATCGTATCTTCAGGTAAATACTCTAGGAAGTAACCTATTTCAGTGTTAGCAATCAATGTATGGCTAACTCCCACTCAGTTCATATTAGGCTAAGCGCGATACGAAGTCAGCAAGAACTGAATAAACTTAGTGAGCAGAAGAGAACAATAGTTTACTCGACTGTTCATATAATTCATTTATTCCACAACTCATGACGAACATTCTGTCTGCCACTGAGTTAAATATGATCATCCGTGATAACAGTTTACTGATTTGTGACATACCACATGTAACTATTTTCATCCACTATTAGTGAATGTTTATAAACCGCTCTTTCAATATGTATGCCCAAGACACTCAGATTACTGAAACTATTCAACAGCTCCATAATGTAAATAGGAGGACATTCGAGCCAAATTAATTTCTAAGGTAGACTATCAACTGCTGGGTCGTGTATCTCAACTTATCAAGGTTTAAACAGTCTTCAAACAATCAAAATGCCTCATTGTCATGTTCCTATAAATACAAGTGAATGATGAGCAAGATTTTGTTACAGATATATTCACTGGTGAAATATTTATTCTCTTACGGTGATCAATATGATCTTCTATGTGCATTTCACATCAGCGAAATAATATCCTAAGACTATTCATTGATATCTGATTACGTTGCAATATGGCATACGCTTGAGTCAGTGTTTGCTAATTTTAACTACTTGGATAGGATATTCACATGACTATGGCTAAAGTAAAAACACAGGGATCCAGGGAAAGTCATAATGATGATTCTGCAACACGACTGTTGTTCATCATCACATCGACAGCAAAACAGCTTATTGTCGCCCATAGTTAAGGGTTGCTAAAGATATACCTTACCTACTTTACTATGAACAGTGAGCTGATCGTTTTAGCTCCACCTGTATGTCACCTTTCTTATTGGTTTTGTAATTTTTTTTTGACCAACTAGGTATCTTTGATATAGAATAGTACTTGTGCTCTTGTGGTGAGAGCTGTCTACTAGCCAAATTGGTAGACAGTAATTTACGTCAATATTTATGTTCCCAAGATTTGTCGTGAGAAAATGTGAACAAAGATTGATTCAAAACCGACCACAGCAGACTTTGCGTAGGCGAATGCAGTTAACAGATAGAGGATTTGAAATTCAAGAAACAGTCACAAATAGATGAAAGATTAACTTTACGTGAGAAACAACCAATCGGAAGACTGTGTTTGTTTGCTTAAATATCCATAGTAATGTACATGAAAATATATAAATATGCTTTGATTTCCTTAATAAATGATCTGTTGCCTGACTCTTGCCTTCTGTCGTTACACTCTGTGATAGAGTATAATTCCATTGTGGGTAAAATTTATTTTTGATAAAGTCTCACAGTGGTATACAGTAACATTTACTGAGAAAATTGTGTGAGAACCTTGATATGATTATGAGCGATGAATTGCGCTCGAAACACCATCAGCAACTAGGTATCTCCTTAAACTCTATTAAACTGACTCATTTGTATGGGAAGATGAATAAGTTGCAGATTAAAAGTAATTTACTCTGTAGTTATCCAACTTCAATCTGCAAGAATAAATATATGCCATATTCTAACGTCAGGGTGTTAAACTTAATCATTACCTATATGAATAGTAGCAAGAAAATGATTCTTTACGAACGGCAACTTTTCAGTAAGTAAAGTTACGATGAGCATAAATGGCTCTGTGCTCACCTTGAAACTTGATATTTTTGTCATCGATTCACTCAAGGAACAGCATTGGTGTAAAGCTGTATGCTACGATGAAAAATCTATCTGATGCTTTTTGGGTATAAGTGGTCACATGACTGATGATAATGTAAGAAAAAAGCGCCTTTGTCATTCTTGAGTTACAAATTCTTCAGATGAACGGATGTTTCGGAAGTAAGGGAGAACTAGAAGAATACTCTTGGTTGAAGAGCTCGAACACCAAGACGAACATGACAGAGTTGATTACAATGGATAAAATCAATAAAGAAACGAAAACTCATTCACTAAGACCTGAGTATGAATAATTTAACACAGATCCTCTAATCCTAAATTACGTTCAGAAAATACTTCACATAACAAAATATCAATCACACTTCAGATCTACCTACCAAGCTGCATTTGTTTTTAAAGTAGACAATATCACACGTTTTATGTATAAACCGCATCCAGGCACCAACGAAGACAAAACACGTAGATCAGCGAAGAATCTCTTTTCGGCAAATTCACTTTCTTAGCTGTACAACCGCAAATATATAAGTGTCATTTTGTATGAATGTGTACATTAAGTTTGTCGCACAAAAATACAATTGGTTATAGTTATTATAACTAAACAGGTGAAAATTGGTAATTGGAGTTACGCAATACAAAATCAGTCAAGAAAATTAGGTGTTAATGAAATTAGGGTAGCAACAAAGGTGATGAGTTATCACAAACAGTTGTTAAAAGAAGTTAAGTAATAATATGAATAGTTTGATGAGTGAGTTTTACTCAGGATACACATAGGAACAAAGTAGATAATACGAAATTACGTAAGAGTTCTAAATGAATACAAGAATTATAAGCAATTAAAGAACAGGCAAAGAAACAAAATTAAGTCATCAAAATCAAAAAAGTTGTTACCAAAACAGTAGAAGTGGTTGAGTAATCTTCTTTTGTATGCACAACTCCGGTTTTTCTATGTGAATGGCCAGAGCTTCAGCGATACAAAGAAGACGAGACCGTATTGCCTTTGATAGGTTATTCTTGACTCTGTAGACTACTTTGAAGGAAGCGTTCGTTGAAATGGAGTGATCAGTGTTAACCAGGTGTTCAATTATCACACTCCTTAATGCACCACTATTGCCTTTTTGTAACCATGCTGGATAGTGTTCTTGAATCCTCTTGGACAGGGTGCGCGTCGAATGACCGATGTACCTGGCTCCACAGCAGCAGGTGAACTGATATATGCACATAGAAGTGGTCAGATGCGGGATCTTGTCCTTGAGGCTTCTGCAGATCAGTGGGCGACTGGAGAACACTATTCTTAGCGTTGTTGCAAAGAATGTTCTTCTCAGAGATGATGTGATCCTTCTCTTGAGAATATCGCTTGCTAAATCTCCCTTGAAATCTAAGTTCATGTAGAGTTTCTTTTTAGTCACAATTAAAGTTTCGTTTCTCCGAATTCTTGGTTTGATATTTTTGTCGATGAATCTTATTGGGTATCCATTTTGGATGAAAATTTCTCTTAGAATATCTAATTCTGTTTCCAGAACGTTGGGACTACGATGCGGGTGGCAAGTGATTTAATTAAATTCCGCTTTTGTTGAATGGGTACCCAGCTATAGAAGCTTGTTAGTTGACCATTCCAAGTAGGTTTCCTATGGATCGATCTTCTTAGGCTCCCGTCAGTTCTTCTTGTTAGTTCCACATCAGGAAACGGAATTTTTGACTCGTTTTCCATTTCAAGAGTGAATTTTATTGCTGGATGGCAACAGTTATATTACTCGTTTTTTTTTTCAACGCGAAAAGTCTTCATACTCATGTCTCGTTTGAAAATCCAATAAGCGAATCGGGCGATGTCATCCCAACTTCTGAAGACGAGTTACAGAGATTCAAGTCAACAATCATGGACTGCTGCCACAAATACTTGAATACAAAATCAAAAGTCCGCAAACATCTAACAAAGTGGTACCGAGAAGAATTGAAACAGTTAAAAGATAACAAAGATCTGCTAATAACTCGCCCCGACAAGGGTGCGGGTGTGGTAGACCATAAAGTCTTGGTATTATTGAACCTGTTGGCCGGATCTAGTCATAGATATCCCCACTGATTAGTTGACTGGCCTTCATTCTCTTCAAGAGTTCTGTGAGCTGCTTCTCAATCTGTTCCATTTTGTTTCTTTCATTGGAAGGTTGGGAAAATTTATCTTCATTCGACAGTATATCGTTCATTTTCTCGATGTAGTCTTTTCGATTCAGAAGCACCACACCCGCACCCTTGTCGGGGCGAGTTATTAGCAGATCTTTGTTATCTTTTAACTGTTTCAATTCTTCTCGGTACCACTTTGTTAGATGTTTGCGGACTTTTGATTTTGTATTCAAGTATTTGTGGCAGCAGTCCATGATTGTTGACTTGAATCTCTGTAACTCGTCTTCAGAAGTTGGGATGACATCGCCCGATTCGCTTATTGGATTTTCAAACGAGACATGAGTATGAAGACTTTTCGCGTTGAAAAAAAAAAACGAGTAATATAACTGTTGCCATCCAGCAATAAAATTCACTCTTGAAATGGAAAACGAGTCAAAAATTCCGTTTCCTGATGTGGAACTAACAAGAAGAACTGACGGGAGCCTAAGAAGATCGATCCATAGGAAACCTACTTGGAATGGTCAACTAACAAGCTTCTATAGCTGGGTACCCATTCAACAAAAGCGGAATTTAATTAAATCACTTGCCACCCGCATCGTAGTCCCAACGTTCTGGAAACAGAATTAGATATTCTAAGAGAAATTTTCATCCAAAATGGATACCCAATAAGATTCATCGACAAAAATATCAAACCAAGAATTCGGAGAAACGAAACTTTAATTGTGACTAAAAAGAAACTCTACATGAACTTAGATTTCAAGGGAGATTTAGCAAGCGATATTCTCAAGAGAAGGATCACATCATCTCTGAGAAGAACATTCTTTGCAACAACGCTAAGAATAGTGTTCTCCAGTCGCCCACTGATCTGCAGAAGCCTCAAGGACAAGATCCCGCATCTGACCACTTCTATGTGCATATATCAGTTCACCTGCTGCTGTGGAGCCAGGTACATCGGTCGTTCGACGCGCACCCTGTCCAAGAGGATTCAAGAACACTATCCAGCATGGTTACAAAAAGGCAATAGTGGTGCATTAAGGAGTGTGATAATTGAACACCTGGTTAACACTGATCACTCCATTTCAACGAACGCTTCCTTCAAAGTAGTCTACAGAGTCAAGAATAACCTATCAAAGGCAATACGGTCTCGTCTTCTTTGTATCGCTGAAGCTCTGGCCATTCACATAGAAAAACCGGAGCTGTGCATACAAAAGAAGATTACTCAACCACTTCTACTGTTTTGGTAACAACTTTTTTGATTTTGATGACTTAATTTTGTTTCTTTGCCTGTTCTTTAATTGCTTATAATTCTTGTATTCATTTAGAACTCTTACGTAATAACAAAGTGTCCTGTGGACTTCGGATATGATACTAACGCTGTCAAGTCATTCACTGGTGTCCACTGGCAAGGAAACAGGAAGATGCTTGTAATTGTGGAGGCTTGTACAATTAGAGTTTATAAACCAGATCTCTGTGTACCAAAATTCGGTGAATTAAATCCTGCTTTTACTTTTGCTATTTGAAGTAATAGTTAGTTGAAGTAAAACCATCTGAAGTAGCTTTACTTTGTCACACTTATGTTTTATGTAGTGACGTGGAGAATGAGTCTGGAACGAAAACCTGAGTTACTGTGGTATATGAAGAAACTATGGATTTGGCTAGTAGTGAGTCATGTAGCAAAAGACTACGGTCAATACAGAGTTAATCAGTAGCTGAGTTTCACAGGTTTACCTCAGAATCTCAGGCTAGCTACTTGAAGACAGCCTTTTCAAATAATGCTGCAATCCAAATTTCTGATTTAACAACACAGTTATAAAGTCTTAAATACTTTGCTAACAAATGATGTAGGCGGATATGATGACCAGTAACAGATTCATCACAACCTTGGCAACATTTAAAATAGTTAAGCGAAGAAAATACAGTACCAGTCAAAAAAAATAACTATTTACAGAATTAGTTTATACAAAGTTACAAGCTAGAAAGTGTGAACAGTAAAGGTATTGTTTTCTATTTCTGTTTACGTGTTTTGCGCTGTTGGTTTTCTTGTTTTAATGCTTGAGCAACAGCTAACTTCTCACGTTCTTTAGCTTCATTAGCGTACCATAAAAATTTGTCTTCCTCTGGTTCACGAAGCACATCTAACTTGCGCTCTTCCACAACTTCATTAAATAACTCTTTCATTAACTTCTCAGCATCAGCCTTCTTAGATTCCGAATCATTCGAATCAACCAAAGAGCTAAGATCCGCTAGTAGACTTGACAATACAGAATTTTTTCGGGCATAAAATTCTTTTTCAGATGAAGATAGTGTTGTTTTTAAACCAGCAAGTTTGGCGAGACGCCGCTATAAGTGAGATTAAAAACAAAAAATACAGTACTTAGACAATAAATTTGGACAAAGTGACTGATTAAAAACCTTGTACAAAAGTGTATTAAGTTAAATAAACACACTTTGGAACAATTTGGTGGATGATGACTAGCAGTGGAATCCAAGATGCGCGCTTCGTCCTATTTGAGACTCATCATCTGGATGTACATGCATTTCCCCAGTGAGTGGTTGTCTTCCCACTGAAGCTCGGACCCGGTGACCATCGTTTCAAACGCCAAAACGTTATCCACGAGAGCCACCTCTTATGCAATGGGTATCAATTATTATTTAATTCGGTTTGGACTTAACCGTTGATTGATTGGACCGAAACGCTCCGCCTCTGTTGACATATCGGCTCCTTGTGAGGATGCTTCGACGATGTCCGAGAATTTAACTTTAAGTAATTTGGTGGATGGTGACTAGCAGGACGAAACGCTCATCCTGGATACCACGGGAAAATCAAAATCGAATTAAACACCATGTAACAGCATATAAAGTTGTGAACAGATATAAAAAAACACTGTAACCTATAAAACTGACTGTGAGAGGAAAGTGATCAACTATATAAAGTAATGGACAGCTGTTTCGCCCTAGTTTGGGAGTCTTCATCAGTATGTGCTTACTGGGCTTCGAACCCAGGACGGTCGCGCTAAATATGTAACACGAATTAGCAGAAGTTAGAATTCATGGACCATTGGTCGGGTGGCTGAATGATCTATGAGCTCGCCTCGTAACCGGAAGGCCCTGGGTTCGAGCCCCGACGGGCGCCTAATGATGAAGAGTCCCAAGCTAGTTCAAAACAGCTGTCTAGTACTCCCACATTTCCGAATGGTTTTCTAACTGATGTCAGCTCGTGATCAATCCTGTAACCAACACTTGACAATTAAATAAAGCTTAGTAAAATATATCAAACTTTTCAAGTCTAAAGAGTGAATACCTTTGAAACGTAGTAAGCGATTTTGATTATAAGCACCTTAGAGACTCCAATCGGAAAACGAAATTATTTTTATTATACTCTAACCAACAACCAGAGGCTTCATGGACTGGTGCAACAAATCGATCTGAATACTTTGAAAGCCTTATTATATTTCAGTTGCATCATCACGCATAACACATGCCCTAACCACTCTAGTCAGTTCAAATTTCTTAATCTTACTAACTGGTTTATAGTTCTTGCTTAACGCCTTATGTTTACTTGTGACTCCAGCTAACATGTTAAATTTGATGAACCCACCAATAATAGAGAACTTTAGAGCTCATGTTTAGAAGTTGTAAAGTATGACAGTGCAAACTCTGCACCCACTACCTCTTCAAATCTCGATGACATATGTAAGCGCTAGACTTCCGCATTTAGCCTCTAACTTTTGTGCCCCACTGCACGAAGGCAGTAAATAGGACTTGTTTGGTAGAGGCTCTGAACACGTAGCTACATGAGGGCATATAGAGAGGTGAGTCAAAGTCTAGGTAGTTTGTATGTTTTATGTTAACACTGATTGCATTATCACATTTCTTCATCTGTTCTTTTTTTATTGTGTTGACTTTTGATCATATAGGTCCACTTTTTGCCTCCCTTTTTATTGGTTTCTACTAGATGTGAAAACAAATAAAGCATAACAAATTGAAAGACTATGAAGTGGTCTAGTGGATAACACTTTGACGTTTGAAACTATGGGCACTGGGTTTGAGAGTTAGTGGGAAGACAACCACTCACTGCAGAATACAAATACATCCAGATGACGAGCCCTAAATATGACGAAATACGCATCTTGGATTCCACTGCTGGTCACCATCCACCAATTTACTTCAACTATGAAGTGATGTTGGATCTCATCTTAATAATGTTCATCTGTCACAAACAATCGATTTACACTTTTATCATATTCTTCAAATTGTGACAAGACGAATATCAAGTGAATCAGAGCATTGTGTTATGTCACATGTTCATCCATTACACTTTCCTTGGCCTTTTATAGAGTTAAATCTTTTTATCACTAATAATACATCTTTCTTAGTTTCCTCAAAAGATGTAAACTTCGTTACAGTATTCCGCGTTTTCATTTTTAATGTGACATTCCAGAAAAAAACTGTTAGGAAATATATGCGTATTCTTAAAACTAACATCAACCATCGTTTTACTCCTATTGTTACTTATCATAATTCTTAATGTGAAGCTTTTCAGCTGATCTGTCGTACAGATTTAATCTCACCAGTTTTGTAATCATAAGCATTAATAAGCATTTAATTTTACTAAAACAACTCACCTGATAAAATTCATTTCGCATCGACCGTTTACGTTCAGCTGTTGGATCGTTTGTGCATACTCGATATGGATCAATATGTTGATAACGAGTGATTTTTAGAGCAGATGTAATTCTATTAAACTCTGATGTATTTGTAGCGCGTAATAATCTCAGAGCTCGCCAACGAGCTGTCATAAGACAATTAGTTGCACGTTTTAATGTAACACACTATAAACATATGGAAAAAGTTGCATGAACGTCAAACTGTATCACTTACACGAGGATGCTCTTTTAGACGCCACTTTTTGTAACGTAACTCTAGTGTCATTCGGATAACTTTTAATAATAAGAATTAAAATTTTTGATTACCTTGTGCAGCTAGTGATTCATCTGTAGGTTTGAAGCCTAATTCATTCAATGTTTTGACCAAGTTTTCTTCAAATACCATTCTCTATTGAAACAAAGTTTATTATATATACATTTATCAAAAGTAATAAAACTTACTCTATAGATAAATTTATATGTAAACATATTTTTGCAGCGTTCATCTAAGCTATTGGATGAATGAATTAAATGAACAAAATAGGTTGAATAATTTAATACCTTTGGAAATCTCTTAATGACTCAACCGATACTGGATATTGACTTCCAGGTTTCGGTTTATAAGGTTCATTTTCCCCTTTTAGAAATAAAAAAACAACAGACAGGTGAAATTTGTATTAAACGGAAATCTGAAGCGATTAGTCTCTTTACAAATTTAGGTAGAGCTTTTAGGAAATGAAGTTTATCTAGAAAATGTGATGCGTGTCATAACATTTCAGACAAGCTGAACGCACATCTATCAGTCAAGTCAAACTATATGAGACAAAAAATGAACGAAAAGTCAGTTAACATAAACAGAACAGTACGTTTATGAGGTGGGAGCATCATAATGGAGAAGTAATAAATAGATTGTGATGACACTCTGAGCAATCGGAGTAATCGGATGAAGATTGATGATTAACGTAAACTAAATTACTGGTGCACACAAAAACGGTGATTAATTCTCAGTGTATGCCTACGTCAATTTTCGTATAAAATCCTGAAGGCCATTATCATGTTAATTTTACTACCCATATCTACAGTGTTTTGTTATAAACTTCAAAACGGCCTTAGAATTTTTACACATAAAATTTCATAGGGATGTACTGAAATATACCGAAGCGAAAGTGATTCACGATTGGCTGAGCTGTCTGAATTTCTGCGCAGAACTTTACACACAACTGCAGCAGTTCAAGTTACCACAATTCATATAATTACATACAAGTAGAGGAAAAAAAATCAAAGGGAATACAGTGAAGAGAAATATACAGGAGAAAGAATAAATACATGGAGAAAAATGAAAATTTAGTCGAAGTGAGGGACTACTGAAAGTGAAAGTATCTGTGCCACTGAGAATGATTTTGAGCCATATCACCAGTAATCTTCAGCGATTGGTTCTTAGTATCTCGAGGTATCCAACCAGATATTTCACACAACTCTACATAACTCCAACCGATAACCAAGAACTTCGTAGATTGATGAAATGTTTTGACATTCACCGAATCTCCTACCTAATCCTATTTAAGCTAACACTGTTTGACAAGGAGGACGATCGCTTGTCATGCGTAACGTGTCCTAGCTATTTCAATGGGAGCAGTCACACAAACTCATCGGTTGACTTTCTTTACTTACCATACTACGGCTAATCTTACCACATCACAATACTTAACACTGGAGACAAAGTGCAAACATTTATGATCAAAGACAGCTAGTCTCTTCAAACTCTCCACTTTTTGCAGCCATAATCCCAGTCAAGAACTAGGACGGAACAATACATGGATTATTTGACCGCTAACCGGAAATCAATTCAACGCCAGAGATGACGTAATTTGGCGATTGCCGAACATGCACTTTGTATTTGTGTTGAGATTTCATCAGCGACCAGTGCATTTTGAGTGGAGTGAAGTGGTCAACAAATTCAACCATTATACTCCGTATCTTTAAAGTCAGTGTCAAAATAGAGTAGCCCTGGAGCATCACCTTTTAGTTGACAGGGACGAATAAAGTAATTCATAAGACATGTAACAAATAGTTCACGCAAAAAAGATTATTAGTCCCATGAATGACTTTATTCACTCTTTTGGTGTACACCAATAATTTATTGTTACATTTAACTTACCTTAACTGTCTTTATATTATTATATTACCAAGTATTATCACAACCTATTTATTATTCCTCTATTATATCCCTCCATACTCACAAACCTATTATTTTGTCTGCGTTAATTGATTTCCTGTTTTTCGTTTCATATAGCTTGACCTAGCTATTAGATGTATCTAGCTTGTCTAAAATGTGACATATCACACTATTGGATAAACTCCGCTTTCTAATAAAGTTATTCAAAATAAACAGGCACACCAATAAACTCACAATCCTCATGTTTAAGAATAGGTTTTTTCGATGGATGGAAAACACGAGGTGTACGAAGATGGTGTACATACCATCGGTCCAGTGATGAACTGACGCCTGAATGCAAAATAAAAAATAACAATTACAAATAATTACACAAAAACTTACAAATGGTTTTCTCGCACTGAGACAGAGGTAGATTTTGAGTCGCCGGCAATCGAGAAAAAAGACTTTTGAACAGTTTTAGCATCTCTCGGTCGCAGTTTTACTAAAAATATAGTTGAAAAAAACTGTAGACAGCTATTCTACAGATGACTTGTTATTAAATTTTAGGGTTATTAACGAATTTCTCAAGAAATTCTCAGGCGATTAGATAGGAACCATTAGCAAATCTACAACAGAAAGGGATGATAGTAATGTATGGATACTTAAAACTTATATATATGTATATATACATCAGTTTTTTCTGGAGTTAGATGAAATTTAGTCGTGAATATGAAATGACAAAGATGTTTTGACGCATTTCCAAAATGTATAAAGTTGAAGTGATACTCAAACACCTAACGCCTTCTTTGAAGCAATAATTAGGGGGTGAAAATGACACAAAGAATCGTAAACGCTATTAGTTGAACCATTTAGGCGAATTGAAAATGCAGTACCGTAAATTATTGGGCTTCCTCGTGGCAATTTACAAAGGATAGCTCACCACAAAGCAAAGACTTGAGTGCGCTCACCTTTCTTCCCACTCCAAGCTTGCCGCGCCCTAGAACTCTATACCGGAAGATATTGCACCGCCCATGGAAAGCTTAAAGCAGAGACTGAGTAGTCATGCAGCGACACAAAGAGAGCATCCTAACGGCTTATCCCCTTAATACTCACACACTTAATGGGTATATGCCTAAACTCGTCTTTTCACTACTTCACATTCTCGCTTGTCTTACTCTTCTGACTACTCCAGCTATTGGTTCCCTTTATTATTATTATTACTATTGAAATACATATCAATTTCAGATTTTATTAGCTGTCTGTTTTTGCCTTTTCTTTATTTCTTTTTCTGTCTTTCAGTCTGAATAACCTACACTAATTATATCTGTTCTTATTATCTCTCCTTTTGACCACACCAGTTGACTAATGAGTGAAAGTACCGACTCCATACTCAGTAGTGACACGGCCTTAACACACAGCATAATACAAACCACATAAGCAATCCCAGCGCCACTCCTTTTGGAATCAACCAAAGCTACAACAGCCCAGTATCGGGAAAAACCATACAGAAGTTTAGCAAAGACCAGGATCTTCTACTTTACAGCCGAGAAGCGAGCATCAGCTCATAAAACGATATTGGAAATTCACGCAATGTAACCTTTCAATCTAAATTTGTTTTTTTTCAAATCCAACTACAGAAAGATACATGTTCAAACGTGACATCATAAATACGACTCCACTACTTGAAATTCTGCAGAATGAGTAAAATGGACTTTGAAAAATGCCATATAGCAGTGGTAAGACATACAACACTTAATGACCAACTGTACATTTACTTCATTGATCGATGTGGCAAAGAACTTTGGCGTAAGATAAATAGCTGAATGTCATGAAGCAAAGTTAAACTATCATAGCCAAAACGACAATGACATTGAACAACCAATCAGAGTTCAGATGCAAAAGTCGCATGATCGTTGAAAATTACATTAAAAAAATATTGTTAAAATGATATTACAATATATTAAATATTCCCATAGTATAACACTATATAGCTGTCGCTTGTGTTGTAAGAATGTATTAGTCAATACACAAATGATCTACAGAGAAATCACACCGTATACTATAGATGCAGTCATTCAGGCGACTGCAGATCATGGTAATTTGAGATCTATTGATATTTCTGAAATTGTAATTAACCTACTCCTAACTTTAAACACGATCCTAACTCCTAATCGTAACTTTAACCCTAAACCCTAATCTCGTATTCCACATATTCTGTAGGTACAGCTGCATCTATATCTTCCCCAACTCCAAAAAGGCAAGTATGATTCTAAAATGATTATTAGAAGTGGCCTTTTATAGCATTCCCAACATCTAATTGGTTCTCGAGGGTCGACTTTTGTAAAACCTTGACTTTAGGCATGGAACTTTAACTTCGCCAAGTTGTGTTAATTTATACCTAACATATGTTACAACAATTCTGAATCAAAATAAAAAAAATAAATAAATTCTGAACTTATTCTAACCTATGCATCGATAATGCCTTTTTATCTACCCACTATGTACTGAAATAACGCTGGTCGTGCTTAAGAAGAGCGCTGGGTGCTTAATTAATGCGAAAAAACCTTAAAAATAAGATTTGCATCTGAAGTAATGCTGGTCAGTGCTGAACATATCTTGTGAGGGCCGGAACAACGCTGACAAGCAAACCCAGTAGGTTCTGATCTACTCCTGAAAATGCCCAGAAGAAGAACAGCTGCTGAATGAGTGCCAGTCATGCTGAAAACCAGCACTGGGTTCTCTTCTGTGCGCTTTAAATAACCATTTCTGAACATATTCATAATTTACTCACTATAGAATGTTAGTTTTTTCAGAATTAGCAAGATTTAATTCAGCATTATAGTAAGCTTGGGACCCAATATCCAATATCCTGATTACGAGCTAGTATAAACCAGTGATTTCTTTGAGCTCGCTTCATGATTGTAAGGTAGAGGTTTCAGATCTTCGGTGAACTTATGCGTAGTAAATCCCGCCACTCGACTGCTTTAGCTCTGGTAGACTCCAAGAGGAGTGGTGCGAGGATTGGTCAAGATTGTGGTTTGTAGTGTGCAGTATGTTAGGACTCAGCTGCTGTCGTGAATGGAGTTTGACGTAACACCCGTTGGTCATTCGATGCAGTCAAAAGTAGAATAATAATAATAGGTTGTAGTGTAGATAATACAGGTTGAGATAAGTGAAATAATAAAGGTGAAATAATAAATAATAAAGGTGACCAAAGAAAAGATAGAGTAGTCGGTACAATGAGAGAAGACAGGACGGGTCGTGGGGATTTAGCTTGAATGCTTATCCACTGACAATGTGGTTTCAAATTTTAAGAGGATAAGCCATTCAGACACAAACCATGCATTTCTGCATGATTGTCCAGCTTCCACTTAAAAGTCTCCACAGATGGCGCTGTAGTTACGGCCGCCGGTAAAGCGTTTCAGAGACGGCAAACTCGAAGCGAGAAGAAATGTGAACGCACTCGAGTCTTTGGTCTCTGGTGTGCTATCCTTAGCGGGTTACCTCGTGCAAGCCTATAATCACTTAATGGCAGGATGCTCTTATTAGGGTGGGCCTGGTCATTTAAGATCTTGTAGACGGTGATGAGGTCTCCCCTGTGACTACGGTAACTAAGTGTGAAAAGACTTAATTTCTTCAGTCTTTCCTCATATGATTTGTTGCGAAGGCCGATCACCCATTTTGTCGCTCGTCTCTGGACACTTTCTAGCATGTTAGCATCCCTTTTGAGTAGCGGAGGAGCAATGATATTATGCACCTCAAGGAGTGGCCTCACGTATGTCGTATACAACGTTAGGAAAAGTTCAGGAGTAAGAGCTCTCAGCTGCCTATGCATAAAGTGTAAAGTGGCGTAAGCTTTGGTGACGTCCCTCGTGTAATTTCCACTGGTGTCTAGCTTTTCTGTTAAAATAAGGCCTAGATCGCGTTCTGATGGCACACAACTCAAGTTCTGGCCACCAAGGGTGTAATTTGCACTCTGTGACCTGCCGGAATGAAGTTGCACTACTTTGCACTTCTTTAGGTTGAAAGGCATTCCGTTAGCCAGAGTCCAATCTCCCAGCGTTTGCAGGTCAGCCTGCAGTCTGTCAGAGTCTTCCGATGAGTTTATTGCTCTCCAAATCTTTACGTCGTCAGCGTAAAGAAGCGCAGAGCAGTTCAGTTGACAGGGCAGGTCGTTGATAAAAATCAAAAACATCAACGGCCCTAAGATAGAACCCTGAGGAACCCCTGATGCCGAGGTGTGCCAGGATGATCGGATGCGGTTGACTTTGATGCAGAATTCTTTGACGCCTAAGTAATCTTTCAGCCATGCGATAAGTGCTCCAGAAACTCCCGCCTTGCTTATTTTGTGAAGGAGCAGACCATGGTGAACTGTATCGAATGCTTTCGCAAAGTCGAGAAAGATCACATGGATTTATCATTATGCAAAATATACGTGACTTGAATAAAATTTAAACATCGAATCAGTTATAATCTACTAAAATCTTAAAATCCCCTTACTGATTTCGTAGTTTCAAATAGATTCCTCACAGTTACAGTATATAAGTCGAGATGATCATTGCTTCGTAACGCAAATGTACGAAACTTTACGGTGTACGGCGTTCAATAAAAAACAGAAAAGGGATATAGGCAGATTTTGATTGGCTGTTGGCTAGCTGGCTTCTTATTGGTCTAAAATATAAGTTAAAATGGCAGTCTCTTTATTTTGACACGGAAATTTACAGTCAGTTTAATTTCAGGCTTAACTTACCATAATATAACGGCGTGTTAATTATTTTGGTGTGAGTGTAGTGTGATAGTCACACGCTATTTGGATGCATTTGTGGTATTTAAAGTACATTGAGGTGTATGAGAATGTCTACCAAGTGAATATAAATCAACAATAATTTTGATGCATTTATTTTAAGCTCAAAATAGGATGTATGCATTTTTTACTTACTAGGCGAATATAATTCAACTACAATTTCTAAACATATAATGTGTCTTTAATTAGAACATATAGATAAATGTATGTATTAACTGATCCACTTTTTTAAGTTGTTAGTTTAGTGACCTGTGGGATTTGTGCATATTAGGTCAGCATAAATCAATTAAATTTACTAGGTCACAACAGTGGTTTATGAGCACTGAAATATATACTATTATTCATCTACTTGAAATTATAATGTTGTGTTCGTTAGTCATTGTTAAAACCATTACATGACGTTACAAGATACTCCTGCAGCCTCTACTTCACGAAATGTGTCATCTATATTGTCTGATGTAATGGCTACATTCCAAAGGATAATGCTTAGTTGTGTATTTTATACGTGGGTGCAAGTTAAGCAAGCTTTTGAAACATTTATGAAGGTAACAACTAAATTGTTCATTATTTCTTTGAAAGGAATCCAACACATCCTAACGGCTTGATTCAGGTAAAAAAGACCCAACTGACCCTATGGAATATAAGTTTGTGAGGTATGAATGCACTTTTGGAGGTATAGTTTAGTAAGCTTGGGACGCTTAAAATACCAACCTTGCAACAATTCACAGCAAAGTCTAACCAACGCGTCAATAATGCCTTTTTACGGTAAATGAATATTTTATCTACTTGAAGTGAACCCAGTATGTACTGAAATAACCCTGGTTCTTCTAAAAAGCTACTATATTTGGGTCTCGCCTACTCAGGAACATTATGCCTACCCCCTGTACTATAATTATAGGAAATTTTCCCTGGCAGTATACTTACTTTCGAGTACCAAATACAGCCGACTGTTTTTGGATGCTGTTCGGACAGATTGGAGTAATTTCTTACTGCAATATGACAACTGTTTCGGAAATGAACATATTGTTTACAATATTCATTTTCTGAAACGTACAGTAGATGACGTCGAGCTGCATGGGCTATTAGAGGGATTCAGTGCATTTCCCTTTGAATTCTATATGCGCATGATCAGACAGTTCGTGCACTGTGGATATGTTGTGGCTAAGCAGGCAGCTCAGCGTTATGTTGAGCACGTGCACTTAATGAAAAGTACAGGTGTCAAGCATGTACCTAAAGAAGCTAGTACTGAAGGCGTTAAGTTTAGCAAAGGAAAGTTAACTTATCTGAACGTCATATTTACTTCTTATTCTCCGGAAAATGTAATCTTGGCCTCAGGTAAACCGGGGGAATATAGTTGAAATGGAAAGTGAAGATAGGATACGCTTTCGACCCTACTGTGATTTTAGTGATGATTTTACTACACCATTTAAATCAAGGAATTTAGGGATATTCAGATGTTCGAAATTCAGTCACGAGATGTAAGGTTCATTAATGAAGTACTTATTTCTGTAGCGACCAACTGATGACATCGAGAGAGGTTGGTGACATAATGGATTAGGCCACGAAATCGTACATTCATAATTTGAAAGATCGTGTCCAAAGGCGTAACCTGAAGAAAGGAATTCAGGTAATACTGTTAAACGCCCGCTTCGTTTTATAGGTTAACGTTAAGACAACATCTAGTAATCACAACATTGTTTTTATTTCTGGGCAAATGGAAAAGATAGCAGGGGATATAACAGTGGCAGTTATGTAAGCAAACTTTTCTAAATTTAAATGCTGGTAATGTGATGAGCACAACGTTTCATCAACTGATATTTTATTTTGCTTATTTGCATGGTGCTACCAGTGGACCTAACTTGACGGATTAGCAGTGACATTGTACTACAGTTTCCAAATATAATTTCCAAATTTAAGCTCAAAAAAATTGCCACTATGTGCTAAATTAAGTCTTTATCTTCTAAAGTTAAGCTAGTCCGTACTGAAAATGAGCTCAAAGGGTTTAAATAAAGCTGATAAGCAAAACCAGTAGGTTCTCATCTACTCCTGAAAATGTCTAGAAAAAGAATATGGTGCTGAATTAGTGTCAGTCATGCTGAAAACCAAAACTGAGTTCTAGACTGTGACATTAAAGAGTCTATTTAAGAAAAGATCCAGAATTTACTGACTGTAGAACGTTGGAATTAGTGAGATTTAATTCAGCATTATGGTAAGCTTGGGAGGAGTAGAACCTGGACTAGAAGGGCTGCAATAAGGCTGATAAGCTACTTCTGATAATGCGTAGAATAAGAACAAGGTGCTGAATTGGTGCCAGTCATGATGATAAACCAGCGCACAGTTCTACCTTAAGCAAATAATCCGTAACTGTTCTGCCACTGTTTGATCCAACAATGGCGTTAAGGCGTTTAATTACTGAGAAAAGTTACTATATTAGCATGGTGTACGTGAATTGGCTCAATGATTGCAGATTTAACATAATCCTTAACTACCAACATAAAAACTGGGAACTGCAAGCTAAAAATAAACGTCACAGTAGCATCCAGTGACAAAAAACTGACCTACATACTCCAAAACGAGCAAAACGTCCAAAAAACCTTTAAAATTCAATGGAAAACGAATTCACGAAAACATAACCAGCAGACTCAGGAACCCATCATGACCTTGAAACTGACTATAGCGTCTTTCTAAAAAACATCCCAGGTCACTTTGATGTTTACCAGCTGGCACAAAAGCCAACGGTACTCTGACACTATATTCAACATAGACATTCAGCGACTGATGGATTAACAGCTCCTTAACATGCTTATGGGTTACTTAAGTGTAAACAAAACTGTTGAGACCAATATATAGTTTTTGAGCTGGTGTAAATCAAACTAATTTCTTTGTGCTCGCCTCTCGGCTGTAAAGTAGAAGACCCTGGTCTTTGCTAAACTTCTATATGGTTTTTCCCGATACTGGGCTGTTGTAGCTTTGGTTGATTCCAAAAGGAGTGGCGCTGGGATTGCTTATGTGGTTTGTATTATGCTGTGTGTTAAGGCCGTGTCACTACTGAGCATGGAGTTGATACTTTAGAAGGCTAACGATACTGACGTTCGCGAATTGTACGGAGTATACTAACGCAAGATCTTATACCAACAAATTCTATACTATTCGCCCTTCATGTAACAAAGGCAAAGCAAAAAGCAAGATTGATCAACCAAAGTACGTGATATATTTCGGGACCAAATAGTAAACCGTATTGAGTGCTTAACTAGCTAGTGATCATGCACGCACGTGACACGACGGAGTACCAAATGGCAGGGATGCTTGAGCGTAAGCCTTCAGCTAAACAAGTTGACTTAAACAGTGAGGGTCAGCATCCAATGTTCAGTGATGATTGCTGTGGTCAATAATTTCGGGGAATTATTTACTTCTACAGCTCACTCTCCCTTTAGTGGGGTTGTCAGGACCCTAAGACAGAACTAGCCGGAAGTGAAAAAAATCTCGATGGTTCCCTTGAGAGTGAAAAACTCTTCCGAGCGGCTTGGTGCAGTGCCTACTGGTCTGTCTGCCTATGCTTATGGCGTCTTTGTACATGGCTTTCTCGATGTTGTTCTTTGGTTGTCGTGCTTCGTTTGTTTCTTGTCCAGTGCTCCTCGCACCTGGAAAAGAAGAGAAGAGTGCTGAGAAGATTGTTGAGGGAAATGTACCAAATCAGCGTTTAAAAAATGATGTGCATCTACGATACAGCAAAATAATGTAAAGTTTAAAACATCGAAAAAAGTATACATCTAATTGTTCTTTTTAAGTGCATGTATAATGTACGGTTATAGGAAAAAATCTTTTACTTGTGTTTAGTGATGCTATATAAAAAAATGATGTGTCTGAAGAGAAAAATATATTTAATACCACGAACGATTTAGTTAGGTGAATAGCACCATTTAGTTATGTGATATAGGTATGAAGATATTCTGGGAATCTTACATTATATCCAGAACGCGTTTTCTTAGAGGGATCGACCGAAGATTCGATGGCTTTCGCCGTGCTAGGGAGTTCTTCAAAGACTAAAGGAGATTCAATTATTTGTGGATTATCGGGTACGTTTAGCTCTAGGCTAATAGGATTACCTTCCAAGTAAGCCGGTTTCAGAAGGTCGATGCTGATGGTGTCTTCGCGGCCTTTTTTGTCTAAGACGAAGAATTTATCCATACGTTTAATTATTTTACATGGTCCGTCGTACGGGGGTTCTAGGGGCGACGCACAGAGTCACAACGAACAAATACGTGTGAAGAAGTTTTAAACAGGGGTGAACGAAGACATCAATGGACTGTGGTCGAAGGGGAACAGGTTTAATTGAACGCATTGCGTTTGTAAGCCTACTGACGTATGAGGAGTGATCTACCGCTGGTGGGAAGCTCGAGGGAGAAACAAACTCACCTGGCAGTCGTAGTGTCGTGCCATATACTAGCTCAGCGGTAGTACAACCAGCATCAGTTTTCAAGGCGTTTCGTCTCCCTAGGAGAGCTAACGGAAGTGATTCAGTCCAATGGGTGTTGTTTGCAGCTGACAAACCAGCTTTCAACTGCCTGCATAGACGTTCTACCATATCATTAGCTTGAGGATGGTAGGCTGTTGTTTTAAAAGGCATGCAACCTATGATTTTAGTCATGGCGAAGAATAAGCCGCTTTCGAATTGTCGCCCGCGATCAGCTGTTATGGGAGATGGGCATCCAAAGTTTGCGATCCATCTTTCTACAAAGACGCGTGCGACTGTTTCAGCAGTTACATCCTTGAGGGATACTGTTTCAGGCCATTGTGTGAAACGATTGATGCAGGTTAACACAAAGGTATATCCATGAGATTCTGGAGGGGGGCCAACTAAATCTATATGGGCCTGTTCGAAACGGGCATCAGGGATAAGAAAGGTACCAAGGGGGCTTTTGGTGTGTCTTACTACTTTGCACTTTTGGCAAGCTAAGCACGTATGTGCCCATTCTCTTACTTCCTTATTAATACCAGGCCAACAAAGCCGACTAGTTACGAGCTTGACAGTAGTTCGAATACCTGTGTGTGATAAGCCATGCAACGTATTGAAGACGTTACGGTGATAACTTTTAGGCACGATGGGCCGAGGAGTACTAGTGGAAATGTCGCGTATACCTATACCTATGGGTTTCTCGGCTAATTGTAGAGTTGTTTTCGACAACTCATGCTGAAGCTCGGTATCTTCTTTTTGAAGACGAGCCAGTTTTACAAGGTCCATGCCGTGGATTTGGGTGAAGGAACAAATACGTGACAAAGCATCTGCCACAGTGTTGTTCACTCCGGATACATGGCGAATATCCGATGTAAACTGTGAAACGTAATCCAGTTGTCATGATTCTCTGGGTGAATACTTATCTGAAGTTGAGTTCAGAGAGTACGTCAGAGGTTTGTGGTCAGTGAAAATTATGAATTCACGACCCTCAACTGAATGTCGAAAATGGCGTATAGCACAGTACATAGCCAGAAGTTCTCTTCCGAATGTGCTGTACTTCGTTTCTGCTAATTGAAGGCGCCTCGAGAAAAAAGCGAGTGGTTGCCACTCTTTGTTAACTAGTTGTTGCAGAACTGCGCCGATTGCAGTGTCTGATGCATCAACCGAGATACTTAACGATGCCGTTGGATCCTGATACATTAGAAGTGTGGCATCCGCAATAGCTTTTTTTACCTGAGTAAGAGCATGTCGAGAAGACGCGTCGAGTTCGATAGACTTGTTATTCCCTCGAAGAAGGTCTGTCAATGGCTGAATCAGAGAAGCACATTTGGGAATAAACCGCCGGTAATAACTTACCAAGCCGTTAAAAGTGCGAAGACATTTCACTGTCTTTGGCTCTGGAAAGTTCATTATCGCCTCACCTTTACTACCCAGTGGGCGAATGCCCTTGCAGTCAATAGTGTGACCCAGGAAGTCGAATGAGTCAACGCCTATCTGACACTTTTGAATATTGATGGTAACGCCATGTAGGCGTAACCTTTCAAATGCCAAGTCCAAGTGTTTAAGGTGAGTTTCCTCGTCTGGAGTGGCAATGAGGCAATCATTTGAGTATGAGTATACAAAGTCGAGACCGCGAAATACTTCGTCGATGAAGCGTTAAAATGTTTGGGCCGCATTCCGGAGGCCGGATGGCATACGTAGGAATTCGAAAAGTCCGAAAGGGGTGATGATAGCCGTTTTCGGAATATCTTCCGTTGCCATCGGGATTTGGTTATACGCTTTAACCAAGTCGATTTCAGAGAATATAGATGCACCAGATAACGTTACCGTCAAGTCGCGTATGTGAGGCAAAGGGTGGCAATCAAGGGTTGTTTTGGCGTTCAATCGCCGGTAATCACCAGCGGGTCGCCAATAGCTGCTATCCTTTTTCGGTACCATATGCAGTGGGAATGCCTATGGGCTATTCGATGGCCGAATGATGCCAAGGGTGAGCATATAACCGAATTCGTTATTAGTAAATCTCAGTTTGTCAGGAACCAGTCGTCGTGCTTTAGATGTCAAGGGCTGTCCTGAGGTTATGATGTGGTGCATAACATCGCTGGTTATGCACGGGAGACCGTTATATGGGCAATTAAGTTCCGGATGTTTGTCAACAATCGGTTGAAAAGTTGGATCGAGGATTGCTTTCATCTTAACGACTGACAAGCTGGGGCCTAAATAGGTGATGCCTTTTATTAACAGACTAGTACTATTGTCAATCAGTCGTTTTCGGCGGACGTCTACGAGTAAATCATGATGATTGAGTAGGTCCGTGCCGATGATGGGCACTGTGACGTCAGCGATAAGGAAAATCCACTAAATAGGTTTGCGTAAACCTACGTTCAGATAGACGTATTTCCTACCAAAAGTTGCAGTTAGTTTTCCATTTGCAGCCTGTAAGTTGAAGGTAGTTTCCTTCTGTCGATCTGCTGCTGTAGCAGGAAGGACGCTGACTTCGGCGCCTGTGTCGACTAAGTATCGTGTCTGGCTGATCAAATCATGGATGTAAAGTAAGCGGCTAGTACCACTGGCGATGGTTGCCTCTAACGCGTGCCGGCGAGATAGTTTCCCACAGACTTTGAGATATTGCCGAAGTCGCAAGTTTTACGGCAACATTTCGCTTCCTGGCCATAGGTGTTGTGACACCAGCACCAGTCAGGGTTTTTCAGAGAACGTGGTTTGAACTTAGATCGACCACGTGCGTTCTGCCACTGAGGGGATTTAGAACGATGGTAGGAGGGATTGCTAGGCTTGTTTGACCTAAGCATCTGCTGGATGGAGTTGCATAACTCTGTCACTGCAGTATCCTTACTCGAAGTCTGTTTGGCCACCGAGCATATTTCAGAAACTGACCGTTTGGTTATTTCCAGAATTTTATTAGCAGAAACAGCTAAGTCGTCTATGATAACACCCTGAAGTGTCACCAGGACAGTCTGTACTGACTGTGGCAGTTTGGATAAAAAGAGTTCTCTGAAAAGTCCTTCATCGAACTGACTTTGGTCAATAACCTCTCACTCTTGTCAGCATGCTCACGGCTGACTGATCCCCCAACTTGATGTCACGAAATAATTCATCGAGAAGCTGTCGATCCGTGAGAACGTTTCTCCTGAGGAGGGATGCTTTGAGCAACTCGTACGAGTTACTTGCCTCTGGACTCGACATCTGCATGGTTACGCACTTGCTGAATTCCCGCGGTAGGGCGTGAATAACTGCGAGGAACTGTGAACGTTGATCGGTTATCCTATGCTCACAAAAATCAGACTCGGCTATCTGAAACCATGTTTCAGCATTATCTGGCCAATATGGTACGAGCTGAATTGTTTTGGTAGTTGAGCGAATGCGAATAACCTTGGGACAAGGATCACTCATGACGAAATGTATGCCGATCACAATATAGTACAAGAACCAACATAAAAAGGAACGAACTCACCGGGTTTATCCGCGTCTTTATTGAGAATGAAGTTCGCGGTTGGGCTCTCCAGTTTGGAGGCTGACGGTATCGAGGTTTGCGAATTGTACGGAGTATACTAACGCAAGATCTTATACCAACAAATTCTATACTATTCGCCCTTCATGTAACAAAGGCAAAGCAAAAAGCAAGATTGATCAACCAAAGTACGTGATATATTTCGGGACCAAATAGTAAACCGTATTGAGTGCTTAACTAGCTAGTGATCATGCACGCACGTGACACGACGGAGTACCAAATGGCAGGGATGCTTGAGCGTAAGCCTTCAGCTAAACAAGTTGACTTAAACAGTGAGGGTCAGCATCCAATGTTCAGTGATGATTGCTGTGGTCAATAATTTTGGGGAATTATTCACCGCTTCAATACTTTCACTCATTAGTCAACTGGTGTGGTCAAAAGGAGAGGTAATATTAACAGATATAATTGGTGTAGGCTATTCAGACCGAAAGACAGAAAAAGAAATTTAAAAAAGTTTAAAACAGGCAGCTAATAAAATTTGAAGTTGATATATGTATGTACATATATAAATATATGTATATGACATCGGTAGTCAGGAGATAAATGCAGGAGAGAATGTAAGGTAAAGCTATGAATTTAGATGTCTATACATTACTGGTGTATGGGATTCTAAAGGGATAGGCCGTTTGGACGCAGTCTTTGTGGGGCATCTGATCGGCAGGTGTGGTGGTGGTCACGAATGTGAATCGCTTCGATCCGTAGGACAGCAACATGCATTTTTCGACAGCTCGAAAATTAAGCATTAGTCTGGATCCTTAACAAATAAAGAAAAAATTAATGGTACAGATCTAAATAATAAAAAATGCTTTTGCTCCTACCATCTACAGGCCTGTTCAGTTTCTTGTCAAGGTGCTACACTGTGGGCCCTACAGAAATTCTTGAGACGTCTCACAGGTCAGCTTGTCCTACGGGTTCCGATTTTCCAGATTTTTGAATTCACTCCTCACTCAAATATCACTTACCTACTTCACACTGTAAATATATATTATCATTTCAAGGAGTTTCCACCTCCTTCTTGTAAATATCTTGTAGATGTACTTTCAATGATGTACTATCCATAATTGTATTTTATACCACTTTGCAGTTTCCCATGACGATCCCCTCTTCCGGAAATAGCTTTTAATCACATGGCGGCATACTACGTACCAAAATATACGCCGTCCGCTGGTTGACCATAACTGTCAGCAGGAAATGGAACGAAGTTTTGGTTGTCGCTCAATTTTGGTGGTGAACTTAGTAAATGGCTTACAATTTAACATTTATAAGAACCTGTTCTGATTGCTTGTACAATAATTGAACAATTTAAACTTTTGAAAAAGTATAAATTCATGATACTTCAGGATCGTAATCTATAACATAACTGATAGTGCCTAAAAGAATGGCACGCATTTCTTGTAGACTTACCCATTTATGCGAAAGATAAATTATTATTATTGTGCCGCTGCATGATTGCCCAGCCTTAATTAGAACCTGTCCACAGGTGGTGCCATAGCTACATCTGCCGGCAAGGAGTTCCAAGGATGGCAAACCCGCAGTGAAAATAAGATGGGCGCACTCGAGTCTTTGCTCTCTTGTGAGCTTTCCACGAGGAAGCTCATACTTACTCAATGGCAGAACACCTTCGTTCAGGTGATTCTGGTCATTTTTCATCTTGTAAGCAGTAATCAAGTCCCCTCTAAGCCGACAGCAGCTAAGTGTGAAGAGACCTAGTTTTTTAGCAGTTCATCAAACGATTTGCTCCGGAGACCCATCACTCCTATTGTCGCCCTCTTTGGACTCTTTCCAAGGGGTTTGTGGCTCTTCTAGGCAGTGGGGTTGAAGATGATATTGTGAACTTCAAGACGTGGTCTGATGTACGATTTGTACAGCCTTAGAAGGAACCCAGGAACTTCAGAGAACCGAAGGCTGCACAATGCATCTAGAAACAAAGCTTTTGCGTGAAATGTTTGTCAAGGATCAATTTTGAAGTGCAGTGATCTCAAAACGCAGCGTCAAAACCTAGGAAATATTTTTTGCACATGAATGCAAACCTGATTACTTAAACTAGGGAACAGGAAGACCGGGAAAAGTCGGAAGGATTGGTAAACTACTTTTTTAAAGTCTTAATACACAGGTTATGGCCACATGCAGCATTATCTCTGGCAGGACGAAAGGTAAATTTTACGGATTACATCGAAATGAACCTGCAATCTCTGGTAACATTAGATACAGGGATATCGATGACGTTCATCCAGGCTTCTCAAGAGCTGACAGTTCATTTGACCACACTGGATCTTCAGCCCATCCATGTTACATGAAGTGTTACCACCTGAGTGTAAAGATGCAACAGTAGCCTTCATCAAGAAGGCACTATTTCTTCAGACGGTATGCCTGTTAACCATTGCAGTACGTTGATAAGTACAACGGAAACACTGAATTTTAAAGCTATAATTGCAAATTCAGGATACAACTTGTCATCCACCTGACGTAACATTTTCTGAGGAAACCCCTTGTCTCTAGAAAAAACCTTACAGAAAGGTCTTGCCTAACAACAAAAAAATACGGACATTGCTTTCGGCAACAATTTATATAAAATGCTGCACGCAAGACTGCTTATGAATTTCTGCCTTCTAAGCCGGACCATGGAATTCTTCAAAGGCTGGAGATAGAGTCAGGCTCACTCATAGCCCTTTTCTTGGGCAAGTGTACGTATTGATGTGCCTCAGGGCACTTTATTAGACAGTGAATTATCCTTTAGATCAGTAAAATACCTCACCTCAGCAAATGTTTCCCTGAGAAGCCCACTGATGAAATTTAATTCGGGTTATTACAACCAATTTTGACCTTTCCAAGCTTATATGATTGGACATTCTTTTGCTTATTTTTTGTTTAAATTGTCTCACACGTGTCTTCTAATCTTTTCTAGTTCCATTAGCAGCATTTTTTAAATCCAATACTTGCCTAGCCCAGAGAACGGTTCACTAGAATTAACCATTAATTATACACAACACAATACAAGGCAGGTAGGTGTCATTTTCATCACTTGCGACAATAGCTTACCTCAGTCAGTCCTGCAGTAGAATTAACTCCTGAAATATAAAACAACATGACGGAACCTCAAGAAAATCAGTTCACAAGTGTATTGAATGACATTGACAACTATGATTGCGATATCATATTTGATAAGTTTACTTTAATTATCAAACAGTGACGCAGTATTAACAACTGTGTGATCATTAAAATAAACTTATTTAATATGGAATCACTGTACCAAAGTGCCCAATTTACGCCCTCACATTATGATTTTGACAATTTTTCACCCATGTTATCATCCTCTTTGCTGAAAAACTGTATATAATTGTGATTAATTGGATAACGAAAATGAATTCCCCGAAAAGAGCCCCTTCTCTGGACTACGTGTTTTGTTTTCAGTAATGTCTGAATTGGGATGATTCATTAATTGAAAAGCGTATGAAGACAGCCAAGCACATCCCGTCGTCTCCAGGAGAGGACAAAACGCCTAGCCTCAAAAGCAAACAGACAAATCCCGAAGAACATGATCTCTTCTACTGGTCAGTAATTTTTCGCATAAGAGAATCAAGTGCGGAAGACATGTCCGAAAATGATGTGAATCTCGCTAAATTCACTGAACTTCAGGGACTTCACGCGATGTTATTTATAGTACGTACAGAAATTGTCTCCACAAATAAACGGGAAGCGGCTTTCTTAAGTACACAGTAAAACTTAGAAGCTGAGAGAAAAGCGGCTCCCAGTCCGGGTGAAGTACAGAGGTGATCAGCCATAGCAGCGAATCACACAAAGTCGGAAGGTATAAATTTGAATTCTAGGGACATACCACTATCTCACTGGTAGTATGTTGTCATACCACCTGCAAGGCATGTGGATAAACTAAACACATGGTCATAAAAGTGGAAATGCACAAAGTTCGATGAATTCAGATTCCAATCGACCGATCCGGAAACGTAGTGGTAACATCATGGGACATAATCCAGTCGAATTTCACTGTCATTTCCCCAGTACAAAATGACAGGGAATCTATACAGCGTGACTCTAAGAACCTTCCATCGCCTATGGATTTGATTCCCTCATATGAAGAGGTCCCGAACTTCTTAAGAAAAACTTCAGTCTTGGATATTTAGGACACACTGTGTTCGCATCTAATTCCACCACCAGAACATAGCCTCTCCTAATGTCCCACTCTGATCAAATTTATGAGCAGCGGAAATGAAGTCACAACACCTGAAGCATTAGAGTGAGGTTAGACTATGGTACTGTAAGTCAGTGATGGTAATTTTTAAATTAACTCATCCATCGGGCCTGGCAACTACGTATCCCACTGACTGACTGCTAGAAGCGTAAACAATGATCGCAATGAATAAACTTGGTAGCTCGTCATATATTTGGGAGAAAGCAAGGATAAAGAACGTATCCGTCAAGCCCAGCACTCCATGGGCTAGATAGCTGCACAAAACATGCAGAAATAGATCTATCGCATCACCACACCAACCATAGAAGGAAGTTGACGTTCGCCCAACCTGGGTGCCAACGGAGATTCCTACGGAACAATTTTCACGCAGTAAGTTCGGAAATATGGCACATCATGTAGTCAATCAAAAGGTATTTTACTGTTGTTTCTTGATCCTTGTCCAACCTAAATGAGTGGGAACCAGTGAGTCTCCAATGACTTTATCCATGTTCCTCAGGAATCCGGTAATCGAAACACAACCTATTTACTACCGTCTTCATACTATTCCTCATGTAAGGAATATTGCTTATTCATTGGAGCACTGAAGTAGTCACCTCTATTCTAAAGAGGCATTTAGTCATTGCAACTTAAAGTAAGGGTCTGTGACTATCGTCAAGTACTTAGTCACGAATATATTACGATCCGACTCGGTGACAACAATTTATTATTCACAGCGTGGCGTGGATTTCGGGGGAAAACCACTTATCTGAAAATTTCCTCCCTAGTTGAGTCCAGCGATAAAAGTACATCCAAAGAATTACTCATGGGGACTAATTACAAGCATTCGTTACTTTGAAATAGCTGTAGAAATCTTCTATTGTCAGCATGATCAACAAGGTTTGAATTTTAAATACTAATGTCAAGTCACCTTTTCTATATGGTCCCGAGATTTGGCACTTTCTTCCACAAAGCATTTCAGAAGGGCTGCAGATTTCCGCCAACCGCTACCTTCGCTTCATACTGAAAAAAAGATGGCCGGGAAACACAAACAATATTGAACTCTGGAAACGAGCTAATGAACACCCTTTTGCCTAAATCATGTATTTTTTGTTTTGATTACAGCTTGATGCCACACCGTATTTTCAGTACAAGTATGGAATTTTCAGCATGGGTATCGGTAGCCCAAATTTTGCAGGTCGACCATAGATATACAGAAGGAAATGGAGATGAACTGGTTATACTCCGATGATCATTGAAAGATATCACACACCCGGCTCTCGAGTGGAATCTGAGCAGGGATTGATGAGAATGGCGTTCAAAAGTGATAGTCAAGAGGTCATTTTGTATAAAGACGAAGACCTGTAGTTAGTTGTAGATCCACTTAAAAATGATGGAAGCGAACACAGCACAATGGAGATGAGCCACCGAATCCGTTTCCCTCAAAACGCAAGGAACGAATAACATCGTTAAACATCCACTGATTTTTTGAAGAATTTGGCAAAGATCCTCATGTCGGGGTGTTTAAATGTTGAACTTATCCCGCGTGATCAAAGTCACTGAATTGATAAGGTGCTTGAATGTGATTTTCACATATGTTATTCGGCCATGTTGAATTGCTGCTTCCTAAAAATTTGTTCACACACTGGCCTTTAAGATAATCCTGCAGCCATTCACAACTTACCTCCATGCACGTTACTCACAAATGTTGCGGTTCACCTCATTTTTGTTTTCGTTACTGTTCAAAAGACATGTTTGGTTTGTTTCGAATGTTTTTCACCATCAGGTCAGTTCCTCCGCTCCATTGTAATTGCTTCATACGTTGCATTCACGCGTGGTTTCAGTGTTTTAGTTGTTTTTCAGCTGTTTATAAAATATTACTTTGTAGTAGTTTTGAAAATTATGCACAGGAACGGGCTTGGGTGGCAGAAGCTGCTGTTCACAGCTCACCTCTTGGTTTCCGTTATTGTTTCCGGCTCAGTTGGTCACTTAATATGTATAAATCTGAAAAAACAGTGGCTTTCACAATCACGTTTATAGCATGCAACAATCTGATAGTCAGTCTGGTGAAGAGAGCACGATCAGAGCTGATATGAGCAAGTTTTCCGAAGAGCACTTAAGTCTGAAGAATTTAGAACGTGGTGTGAGGCTGAAAATTCTTTGAAATTTTTCGAGAAGGCGAGCATACAATCAGTGTGTCCACTATCAGTTAAAAAACGATATGTCATAAGAGAATGTAGATTAAATAAGGATTAGCCACGTGCGAAGTATCAATATGTGGTGTTTGTATGTACTTTTGGAAACAAAAAGAAACTGGAAAGCAATCAGAAACCTCTAGAGGACAAGTGTTACCTACGAATTGCAGTGCTTAATGAACTAGGTCCAAATACATAAATTAGAATTGTCTTTAGTGAAGCTAATGTTAAAGGCCATTCAGTATGCGAAAAAACGATTTAGAAAGTGGATTAAATGAGGTGATCTGTGGAGAACCGCACTAGTTGAAGGTAGACTTTAGCAAGAATAGCATCTAGGATTGTGATCTACAATCGGTGCTTTTCTCAAAGTTGTAGCAGGTTGGGAAGCTTGTTATTATTCCGGTTGAAAACACTGACTGAATACAAACTACTTGTTTCACTTTACATAGTAAAGTTCTTATTTTTTTGGTATTTGTAATTTCTCGATGGCTATAACTAGGGACGCGCATGATATTTAAGAAATATTCAAACGAATTTTCCTTAAACAGGTGGTGCTCTTCTTCTAATCTGAAGTGGCGAAACATCTGTTGACACAGTTAGACGAACAGATTGCAAAGAAGCATGTTCTGTGGGTGAGAACCGTGGTCGGTTTGCTTTGGATTATTATCATGTGTTCAGCTAATATAATACCACGGATAGAGATTTTTCCTCATGGTGAATCACGAAATCTAGAAATCAGAAGCACAGTATCTACAGCAGATTTATGCTTACTTTGTAAGTGACTACGAATAGTCAGTCAGTTTAGGTGTTGTGGTGATAGGATAAATACCCCTAATCACTTCCGTGGAGATTAAGATATATTTACTGTTTTAGACCAGGAGACGATCTTTTTGCGGAGAAGCTTCTGAGGATTTCCACTCTTACATTATAATTAAAAGATAACGTTAAGCTGCTAACTAAGGTAGTAGGAGATTACCTTTGGAGGAAACAATTTTGAGTTGGATACGTAGCTTTTGGTTATAAATTATAGTGCGACAAGTGCTGTCTGCTAGCCAAAATTGGTAGACAGTAATCTACGTCAATGTTTACGTCCCCAGCATTGGTAATGAGAAAAATAACAACAGAGACTGACTCAAAAACCAATCACAGCAGACTTTGCGTAGTTTGGATACAATTCGCAGATGACAATCTGAACTTTAAGAAACGGCCACAAATAGATGAAAGATTAACGTTTAGTGAGAAACCACCAACCAGAAGACTGTGTTTGTTTGCTAACAATAATCTATAACAATGTACATGAAAATCAATAAATATCTGTTGATTTCCCAGATAAACGATTTGTTTCCTGGCCCTTGTCTTCTGTCGTTACAACAGAACTAAGCCGCTCACGTCTATGACATCTGAATATATTAAGCGCTGTGTAGCCGGTGAAATCATTTTTCTCGTATGCTGTACTAGGTTGTCTTATATGTATTGAATGAACAGTACGGGGTTTTCTTTGGTTTGCATACCCAGTTCACGAACATTGCACCTATATGGGGTGTACATTTAAGGCTGATACGCTGTGTGATGAGTTTTTTAAAACAAGCTATTCTCATTATTAAAGCAGCAAGAACACGTCAAGAAGGATGGAGTGGTGTCATTAAAGTTTTTATTTCTAGTAAATGCATTAAACTGTAGGTAATTTAATATCCATAAGGTAGATATGCAAATACTGCAGTTATTGATCATAAAGATGATAGACATTAGTTAGTACCGCATACTTCAGGGGCAAATGGGAATAAACAAAAATTGTTTCCCAGCTCATTTTAAGACTATCTGATCATGTCACTTCATACTAACAGATTAGTTAAATAGCTATCAACCCAAAGTTACCACATTTACTTGCACTACAGACTTGGCGTTTAGCAGTATACAAGGGTGCAACTGGCTAAATAGGCTGGCTTGAAAGTATCGAACAGCACGGTATTATCTTTCATTTTGATCGATCCAGCTTAGTTTTTGTAAAGTGATACTGCACCGAAACAGATGCGGAATTCTACGAAGGATTAAAGTGACAATCTCATAACTTTGCGTTAGGTCTCCATCCGAATAACTAAATTTAATATGTGTTAATCCAACATCATATATTATAACGGCCCATAGTAAAGGGATGCATCGAAGAAGTCCGGTAGAAGTGAAAATTAAGAGTATATTAAAAATTTCATTAATTCACGGAAAAATTCTGATAAAAGGATTAGCGTTGGTTTAACCGATTGGCGTTTTCCTTGGTTTCATATTCGAAACCTCCATATACCTAAAAACTAAAGCATATGTAAGGACTAGCACAACATGAAGTTACAAAAGTTAATTTTACGTATTAGTGTACTAATTGGATACATTGATTCCTTTTATGCTACGTAAAATTCTCATGCAAATAAAAGTATTTGCAGTCCACAGCTGACGCTTATGTTGAGGCCATGTGCAAAAACAGACTCCATATATTCTCCACCATTAGAGGACTAAACGCAGATTTCAAGGCAAACTCTGAAACATTTATACATTTGAGGCGTTGTTTTCTCGCCAAGATTACTTCCGGTCCACCCAAGTAAAAAGCAGATTAACTTCACACTAATTAGGTTCACCTTAAAGAGAGTATTGCAAATGTGTAAATTTGAAATTACTCCCAAATCTACGTATTGCCTAGTGAGTATAGTTTTGTGAATCCTACAGAAGTTGCATTTGCATATTCAGGAAACTATAGTAATTGAAATACAGGGTGTAATGTCTCAACTCTAAACATTTATAAACGACGTTAACAGCATAGACTAATACCTGAAATATTGTAAGATACACAGACCTAGTGTGTTGATGAGGATAACAGTGCCATATAATGCAGCACCGACATGCAATCTTGATGCTACATGCGTACTGATTCACGTAAATAGGGCAAATTAACCTATATTATTGGTGATAATGAACATCCAAGCATTGACATTAGGCATACAGTGTCGATGGAGATGGTATGGCAGCTAGTAGACTGACAACAATACATCTTGCTAGATTAAGTTTCAAGAGTGAACAAAGTTCCTGTGCAAAGTAATGCCATATACTGAGTTAATACAGTGTGTAATATACCAGTGCAAATTAAATTAGCAGTCACCTTTTTCACTTCACTGCACTTCAACCATCGTTAGAATCACCCATATTTGTTAACCTATCAATCGAGTATGCAGACAGTGGGACAATATTAATAAATTTGAGATATTTTTATACACTTTATCCACACAACCAAAATTACACTGCGTCGATCAGTTCAACCATATATTAAATCCACTGACGGATAATCTTCCAATAGTTCCTGTTCAAACGTTCATACGGTGAAAGACCCATCTACATCATAAGTGCTGTTTTCATGGAAGGTTCCGCTAGCAATTGTAGGTGATTTCCAAGTACTGATAGCACTTACTTGTCAAATAATACTGTGTTCTACACGAAAATGAGCTGTAGTGATATTCTGGAGCATGTGAAGTCTCCATAAAATGACCCTTTGCCTAAAAGTGCACCTTCTGCATAAACTAGATTATTCAAGTAGATAGTATGACCATCGAGTTATTGCACCCTGCCCATTATAAAATATTTCAGCAAAGTCCGTCCGAAACACAAATGACTGCATCCAATGTGCTAAGCAGTGTGCCGCAGTAACACCACATGAGGTGGACACCAACACTCAGCGCCAAAAAGTGAGAGTTCCCACCATTCCAGACAACATATAACACAATTTTATTGAAAACTATTTACAAATAAATTTTCCAGGCGAAATTCCAACCGATGTGCCGAAAAATTCCAACCATATCAAAAAAAGATTGTCTTAAAAAAACAAGTGGCCTACTCATTTTTTGTCAGAGATACTAAATTTAGAGATCATTTACAAAGTTTATCAGTGGAGATTGGTGTAGAGCGCTACTTAAGAAGGTATTGCACTATATTTCGATGAATTATCTGCTCGGCAACCGCAAAGGATAGACACCAACTTCAGACGACCTTGAAACAGTCAACCAGATTCTTCTAGGTGAATAGTGGTACCTAATTTACACAGAAGTGTATCTACAAAATATATATGTAATAAAAAGGAATCATGTAGGGTATATATCTCTAATATACTGCAAAAGCTGGTTCCAGATTCTCATAGAAGTGGTTATAGACGCATTAAACCATTGTATCCTCTGTATCTTCAGCTGTAGCAGATAATGGTTACATAAACTTAATATATTACTGAGGGAGAGCTTTGATTTCGAGAAGAAGGTGTCTAAAAAAGTCACCATTTATGTACGATTTACAAACTTATACAGACTTCCTCACATATAGGGTTTCATCTGAATGTATAACCATCGATACCTCGGTAACATTTTCGCAGAGTCATTATCCCTCCACATATGCGTGTTTTATTCCTACCTATCAACACATTTTCCACAGAGAAGTCAAAAACCAAACATAGGAGGTATTTTCAGCGAGGATTATGATTAGCAACCATTTGTAATGGTGATCCATCTGATTGGTCAAATCAAGGTCATTTGACTTTGGTGTCTATTGTTTACTCTTGCCGTCTGATCTCAACAATGTCCAGTGGTTCTGTGCACTGATAAACTTAATATCCGGAGACAGGTTTTGAAGTACTGTTATACACCCACGACGCAAAACAGGTATCAATGCTCTGTTAAGGTGGTCTAGACAGTTTGTGCTTCTCTTCAGCTTAGCAATGTATGCCTGCTTCTGCATCGAGTGTGCAAATGTCAGGATATATAAGGGGTTCGTCCTCCTTCATGTCAAACGTTCATGAACTCGGGAATGACGGTAGCTCATGACATAAACACTACATCACACTATCACTCAGTTTTAGCTTGTGACATTAGAACCCCTTTAGGCATTATGTTGAGTCAATAACTCTTGGAATTAAGTCTCCGTCTGCAACATACACCTCCTTAAAGAGAGTCCTCAAGCACAAATACTCAGTTAAAATACTGAAGTACACTTGAAGCACCCTATACTCTAAATTTCCTGGACATTGAAAAAGAGAGGCGCTTTTGAGGTGGCCGTTACGTCATGCTGTCTACTTAATGGGGAAGAAAAATAAGAATAAAAGGGAAAGCCGGCAATCTTTTATCCAAGACAGTAGTTTTGTAGTATTTCGAGTTTCATAAATTTAGACAGTAAAACAGTTGTTAATAAATATTCAAAGGACACTGTTTTAGTCAAGGTAATTCACCTGTTGAAATTATTTTCAGGGTCTTCATAATCTAGGCAATACTTGTTATTTCAACGCAGGAATACAGTGTCTTTCGAGGAGTCCATGGCTTTCAGAATTGTTGTTCGCGGACGAACCACGCGAGCTCACCTTAACAAAACCTGATGGGGTAAGGCAATGAAATACAAATGCAGTATTTTAGGATTCTGTGTCATCATTATCCATTTGCTTGCCACCTATGAAATGTACGCTTACTGCGCATTTCAAGGAGATTTCTTCGGTTCTACGGCCTATCCAGACGCCTGATTCGAAAACGTGTTCTGCTGCCACATTGAGTCCTACAGTTAGTTAAATAATAGTAATCCGAATCTTTTCAATTCAGCTTTTAAGGAGTATTTTCATTGAGCGCTGTCCACGTTTTGGGGGATTCAGGCAGCATGATAGTCATGAATTTATTCGTTCTTTACTAGACTGTATGAAGCAGGAGGAACTTACACGGTGGAAGAAAGGCATTTTGCTCAAACTTAATGTCAACCCAAAGGTTTGTTACTTTTATATCCTATGAAAAATCTCTTACCCTAATTTTCACCAAGGTAATATTTCTTGTTTGCTGGTAATTATTTTAAGGGAAGGTACTTGTGTTAATTTTCGAAACAATGTGCTTTTAGTCACAGACACCTGTTTCTTCTTGCATTTGACTCAATGTACATTTTGTTTGATATATTTAGATCTAATGGTTTGGCGGATTCTTTTCACACCACCACTCATATGGCTGTTGGCATTGTTTAGTGAAATCGTTCCCACATTCATCTGCAAGATACCCCCAAAATGGTATGGTTACCCGAGTGAGTAGACTGTAGACAAGGATGCAGTTACAATTGTGCTGCTCATCGGCAGATGTTGTAGTTGATAAATAACAATATCATTGTAGTTGGAGTTGTATCAATAAAATAGATTTTAGGTCCTGAACGTTGTCATAGCTAAACTGGTACCTGTAAAAATTTCGCTCACTTACTATAGAATTAGACTTCCAATCAGTAAGCCCCGTGTTCGAATTCCACTTCACTTTGTAGACTGGGTTTTACCATCAGTCCCCACACAATACGTGCGCTTGATAGCCTGGTACATGTAAAGCTCGTTTTGGCTAAATGAATTCTAAATTGAAATGGATCCTAAACCTACTACAGCTGCTTCGATCCCTCCTTTTTATTCATGATCTTCAATAGAGTTTTCATACGTCTCTTCCTTCTCTGGTGTATTTGATATTTCTGCAAATGTCACCCTCATAATAATAAAAACCATGTCTAATAAATCTAGACTTTTAAAGCCTACGTGTTCATACTTAGTATCAGTAATTCACGATGTAGTTAGACAAGACTCAGAAAGATTTTCATTATTTTGCTTTCATTAGGATATTCGTGATGACGAAAGAGAGGCAGTTCGGAGTTGGGGGAAGTCTGCTTCAGTAGCTACAATTGTTGATCGTCTTTTTGGGGGTGTTCTTATAAGCACATTAGAATGCTGCTGTTGTGGTACTGTTCGTCCTAGATTTGAACCGTTTCTTGACCTTTCATTGTCTATTCTGGAAACAAACGTTCCAAGGCACAGGCAAAACGAATCTACAGCGAAACAATTTTCTAAAGGTGGGTCTATATATAGATATTGTATGATTCTAATTCTATCCTGTCTAGATTTGAACTAATCTTTCACAAGAATGCACTGTCACAAGAGGTCATCGTGATGGTGCAACCATGTAGCTATATGCCTCCTGTGTAAGGTACTATAAATCTTAATAATTATATAGGTGTAAATGGATTGAGATTTGAATAAGTAAACCAATAAATTGCAACTCCACATATGCAGAAAAACCATGTGATTGGAGATGCTATAATAGAAGAAAGCTCTGCTTTAAGTCAGTATATTTGTGAATTCGTATTTTTTTGTAATCTATTTTATACTGGGAAGTAACACAGCCATTAATGACTTAAAATTCATATTGCGCTTGATGCCAGTCACTTATTAAAGTTGATGGTAACAGACAAATTAAACTGCATAAGTGTGTACAAACGGGTACCCTAATTTTGTAATGTACGCAACTCTTGTGAAACTTGGAATTAAGTATAACGTCTTAGGTAATCAGTTTATCTCACCTCTGAAAGCGTCCTTGCTTTTCGTAATCATTATCTGAAGGGCTAATCTTATCGTAAATTAACGACTACAGCAATTGGTTTCATGAACTAGTATCGTTTTTTTAGTTCTACTCTCTTGATCCCGAGCCATTGATGTATGTTGTGTTTCAGAAACACGCATACAAGACCCAAGTATGGTTATTCACCTAACCCCACCTGGCCAACAGGATGAATCTGCAAAATTCACCTTGAGGGTGTCAGGAGATGCCACAGCTAGCTCACGAGGATTAGCTGGTGTTGGGATAGCTTTGAGTGCTAGGGCAGAAAAGACACTACTTGACTGGATCCCAGTAGATAGCCGAATGTGTGCTGTCCGTCCGAACGGATCAGTGAAAAGGAGAAAGGACTGCACTACTCGCCGATGCCTTCTCGTAATGTCCGCCTACGCCCCCACTGACTGCAGTTCGGATGAAACGAAGGATGAATTTTACCAAAAGCTGTCTAGTTTGCTACGAAAGGCTAAACGCTCAGATATAGTCGTTTTAGCTGGTGACTTTAATGCTCAAGTAGGGAAATTGTGTCAATCTGAGAAGAATGTCGGTAGCACAAACGGAATTCCGTGCCAGCGAACCGACAACGGCGACTGTCTCCTACAGTTCTGTTCAGATAATCATTTGTTTCTTGTAAGCACTAACTTCAAACACAAGGAGAAACACTGTTTGACCTGGCGACCTCCATCATCAAATCAACGCTGGACACAAATAGACCACATAGCAATAAGCTATCGTTGGCGTGGGTCGGTATGAGATTGTCGCTCCTTCTGGAACACGTGTGTAGATACCGATCACGCACTGGTCCGCGCTCGTGTGTGCTTACGACTGAACGGACGTAGGAAACAGCTAGCGGTAAACCCATCACGTCCCCAGCTCTATCAGCAAACTAAGTCCCTATTTGAGGAAGAACTAGCTAAACACATATCTGAGTTCGACAGCTGCGCTCGCCCTGAAGAAGCCTGGAAGAATATTCAATCAGCCATAGATACAGCTGTAAAAGCTGTGAATAAGGTAAATCCAAAGGTGAGTAAAAACCATTGGATTTCGACTGCCTCATCCGAACTGATAGATGCTAGAAGACTTATTCCGGCGAGCTCCGAATTCAATGAGGAGCGAAAGCTGCACAAAAGGAAACTTACGAAAAGTCTCCGCAAGGACCGTGAACAGTGGTGGTTGACAAAGGCGAAAGAGATGGAAAAAGCATCGGCGATCGGCAACTCTTTAGACTCATCAGGGAAACGGGTGGGAGAAGGCAAATCATAAGTGAGACTATTTGTGAGAAAAATGGCTCCTTAATTAGCTCTCAGGATAGATGCCTTGAACGCTGGAAAGAACACTTTGAGGAACAATTTAACTTGCCTACAGCCACACTGAGCCTCCCCGCCATCCAGCACACCCTCAAATGGGATATAGACACTGGCCCGCCGTCTGTAAGTGAAGTCACAAAAGCTATCTGTAGTTTGAAACGAGGCAAAGCGGCAGGACCCGACGGAATTATTCCGGAGGTGTTTAAATATGGGGGTGACATGCTAGTATATAGTTTAACTAAGGTACTAAGTAACGTCTGGGAATCAGAGACGGTTCCATCAGACTGGGGTAAGTCACTTATCATACCAGTATCCAAGAAGGGAGATAAGTCCTCATGTGATAATCATAGAGGAATCAGCCTGACGAACATAGTCTCTAAAATCCTAGGCTCAGTAATCATGCACAGACTAAGCCGAACTCGAGAGGAACAAACGAGAGAAAATCAAGCGGGCTTTAGGCCAGGTAGAGGGTGCATAGATCATATCTTCACTCTCCGACAGATCCTAGAACATAGACACACTTTTAGGCGTCCAATAATTGCCATATTTCTTGACTTGAAGGCGGCCTTCGACTCCGTGGATCGAGAGGTACTATGGTAATGTTTGACTATGGAGTGCACTAATCAAGGCACTCTACTCAAACTCACGTAGCCATGTGAGGGCTTATGGGGAATTGTCATCTGAATTGATAACAACCAGTGGTGTCCGTCAGGGATGTCCACTTTCCCCATTTCTGTTTAACTTCATCATAGATGTGCTAATGGAAATATCCTTAACTGAACTTAACGACTTAGGAATCGACTTGTTACCAGGGAATAGTCTTATAGACTTAGAATACGCAGACGACATAGTCCTGTTAGGGGAGGACGCTGACAAAATGCAGAGTCTTCTGAACACCCTGAGCAGCAATCTTCGTATGTTTGGCATGCGATTCGCCCCTGTGAAATGTAAGATGCTGCTACAGGACTGGTCTACGTCAACTCCTAGCTTAGTGATAGGGAGTGAAGTGATAGAACATGTTGACCACTTCACCTATTTGGGAAGTTGTATTAGCACCAACGGATTGATTGGTGACGAAATCACAGCACGGATCCAGAAAGCTCGGGCTGCTTTCGCTAACTTACACCGTCTCTGGCGTAGGCGTGACATCCGGCTGTCAACCAAGGCACGTGTATACTGCTCAGCAGTTCGCTCCGTCCTTCTCTATGGCGGTGAGACGTGGCCATTGAGAGCGGAAGACATGAAGAGATTGTCTGTTTTTGACCACAGATGTTTACGATCTCTTTCTCGCGTTAGGTGGTATAATAAGGTAAGTAATGTTGACGTTAGGCGTAGAGTGTTGGGCAAAGAGGGAAAATCAATCGAAGAGGCTATGAAGTTACATAGATTGAGATGGTCAGGTCACGTGCTGCGCATGCCTAGCCATCGTCTCCCCCGACGGGCATTACTAGCTGATATAGGTGCAGGTTGGAAAAGAGTAAGTGGTGGCCAAACAAAAACATGGCATCAATCCATGAAATCCCTGACAGTTAAACTGAGTCAGGTAGGGAGATGCAGACTTCCAGGTTGGGGCCCTCGGGACTCTAAGAATCAATGGTTGGAGACAATAGGTGACATGGCTCAAAATCGTTGTCAATGGCGCAGATGTATTCAGTCTCTTTAACCTTCATATTCCTTTCTACCATTACTCATTCTGTTTCTCTCTTATACTTATCTAAATTCTATTGATTCTCTTCACTCATTTTCTTGTCTACCTTTGTGTGCTATTTGGAACGTGGCAACTCGAACTGCTGCACTTCGGTGCCAAGTTCTATGTTGAATCCAGCCAGCCAGTCTACTCTCTTGAAACTCATCACTTGCGTGATACATTCGAAGTAAAAAAATGTCTTGGAAAGATCGTTCGTTAGGTATTTAGATGTCTGAATGAATATTTTTGCAATATTCAATAATGCTCCTTCCACTGTGTAAATTACTGGCCAACCAAATGATTTCAATATTTATCTCCTTTTACTTTACAGGTATGACCAGTTCTAAACAATTTCGAAAAAAAGAGGTTAGTATTGTTATTTGGGGGATATATTTTCATTGTTATTATTATAATCCTCCCCGGTTTTTTTTTCAGTTTTTGCATAACTGATGGTGATAATATACTTTGTGACATGATTATAGATCATGCAGATTGATAACTGAATGGTATCTCATTTTGTGCTTCTCATAGTCTGTCGTTTAAGAAAAGATGTGTGTAACCATTAAGAAAAACCTTAAAGTCCTGTTAAGCTGCTTGTATCTTGCACTTTTTTGGATAAAAGCACTTTGATGTGTTCGATCGTGGGAGTGTAAGTAGTTCGTTTAGGCACTCAGGTTTCAAAAACAGAAGTTATAAAGAAGAATGGAGATTGACTTATCAATATTTTACCGAGGACTAATATTTGTACAAAACTTATCATCATATAGTGGTCTTGCTTTTCACCCCTCATATTTGCTCATCGTTCAATAAGTTGTGAAGCTTGATAAGATAGCAGAAGAAAAGCTAAGGTAGTCGAAAAAGTAAAGCATTGTAAACAAGGTAAAAATAAAGCACGACTATGTCTGCACCACTTTGATCGATCCTAGTTTTTATGACCAACGACTCATGTTGCCAAGTAAATTCCAGCCAGGCAATTCACTTCCCTACTTGGCCTGAAATTAGTAGACTAGTGCCGTATTTTGGTCCAGACACCATTCGCTTTTCTTAACCTAATCGTGCATCTTATATGACGCTTTTAAGAAGACGGTGGCTAGATATGCGTAACATGTACTACCCAACTTAAGTACACAGAGTCAGCTTTCTTAGATCAAAATTAGAGGGATTTTTCGTTTATTATGAAACTTCAGTATTAAGTCTACAGGAACTCTTGTTTCACCTAACTTTCGTGTTTGCTATTATCCTGAAGGAACTCATTTTTCCCCCAGGGTTTGGATCAACATCAGTGATTGCTAATTCGTAGTCTTAACTGTTAAAGAATTCGGGTTAGGATCAACCTAGAAAGCAATATTAGAGAGTACTTAAGAGTGCTGTTGTTTAGCTTAATGAAAGTATTATCAATTTGAATTAAATTAGTACCAAAGATTATAAGATTTTATGGGATTTTGTCCATTGATGGATTTCTGAACATCCATTAGGGCTTTCTCAACAATATTAATGATAGTATATCAAATTATTACTTTCTTTCTTTATGCTCAAATCCAGCGTAAGCGTAAAACTCAGAAACAAAGAAAACGTCAGAACTTTGTCAATGATAGAGACACCGACAATGAATGTTTGAATCGGTGCAGTTCTGAGTCGGAGTCTCATGAAACCAATGTTGATCAAACTGAAAAAGCAAATGATCATCCACGGTGCACATATAATAGCCACAGCAGCAGACGTAGTAGCAGTAGCAGCAGTATGTGTGCAGTTGATGCAGTGAAAAAAGAAAATTGTAATACAGACCAGTATGATATAGCAGAAGTGAATGCAGTAGAAATTGAAACTTCAGTAAATCTAAATGATTCAGATCGTTCAGGTAAGTTTCTATTCTTAATTATATGAATATTTTCATGAAAACTAGTCTATGCAGTTTAAGCAAATACCTAATTTCGGTTATTTCTAATCACATTTGAAAATTCTTATTATTAAGTAGTTGGTGGTCAGATTCGACTTCAGGACTATCGTCTAGTGAATGATAAAGGTGAAAATAGTGATAACGGAATCATAAATGCATGGCGCTATATACTGCTAATTGGTTGGTATGGTAGTTGGGTACCACTGACGTCTACCATCAGTGGTTCCTGGCCACGAGCGAAAACTTCGTCTTGTGTTTAGGTCACTTCGATCTGGCTAACAAGTACTACTGATTGATGTGAGTAGCATCCGACTACTCATATCAGCCAATTAGTACTATATAGCATCATGTATTTATGCTTGCTTTCTTGATTGCCATCCATGGCATCAAGTCGATCGCATATTATGATGTAGATAATTTTGGTTTCCAAAGTAAATTGTGGTGAAATTTCACGTCGAACTGTGTAAATTGCAAATTGCACATTAGTTCGGTAATTTCAAATCCGATATAGCAAAATCATACAAGCGTTTATATAATTTGGATAATCAATCGTACTGATTATATGAGGTGTGTTTGTGTTGGGGCGCAAATTAGATGATAAAGTATTTTTTGTTTTGATAAATGGTAAAGCATATGATGCCAATAATCATGAATACGTATTAACTGGCAAATCAACATATAACTGTGCTCATCAGCTCAAAGTATCGACTCAACAAGAAAGGAGGTAATCACGAGTGCTGATTACTATTTGAAACAAAAAATAAAAGCAATGCGGTGATGATAATCATAACATATACTTTCGTCAACACTTCTCAGTTTCACTTTTGTGATGTTTGTATTGACTGAGTAGTTTTTCTGTTACTCCACTATTTCGCTTTTTTTTTTAAAGGAAAAACTATTTTACTATTGTTCTGCCTATATGGATTTAATTGATTCTAAGGTAGCTTCAGATACTGTAGCTGTAATGACTAGTCAACTGTACCATAAATTTGGTTGGAAGACTTTCTCTCATTATGTACATATTATCTGAAAGTCTTCCAACGAAATTCATAGTACAACTAACTAGCTATTACCCATTAAGTATGTTATCTCCCGACCGATAGCTGCTACGTTGACGTGGTGGTCGGGCTTGCATATCGCAGTGACCCAAAAAGCTACACTGGCTCGAACTAATGCTCCCGAATGTCCTAACGTGCCAGGAAGATTGTTAGGATAGCGGTTAAACTAAAAGCAGTTACCGGGATAGTGTAAGACTTTTTTACACTATGTTGGGGGTCGTACTGTTGAGGAACAGTGATGTAATAGCAGTAAGGTGTTTCCCTCAGATGACCAGCAGGCCAGCCATGGTGTTTCTCCACTCTGAAGGCATGGTGTTAGAAAAGGTCCCGATGGTAAGTTACTAATGCGGAGCCAAACCTAAAAGCCAGTTCAAACAGGCCGTGTGTAACCGACGTCAAGCAGTTGCACCCTGGGTTCTTCGATCATGCAACACTAATTCTTCTTCTGTTTCAGGCACGCTAAGAAAAAACTAACTTCCACAGTGTGGTCAGCCAGGAAGTAACAACCGCCCACACTCTTCCAAAAGCACACGAAGCCCTCCTTATCATAATTCTCCTTTAAACACGCCACCCTCATTATCTTATTTTCCTTTTACTGTTAATGCGATTCTGAAGGTTGGTCAGTCATCTTCATTTCATTCAGTGACCACAAATAGTGACAAGAGCCGAAAAACACTCCCGATGGTCCTTCAAAGCCTCACTGCCGACTTCATATTGGAGCATTTAACCTCAGGACCCTCTGCCAAACAGGACGACAGGTGTCACTACCTAGTACTCGGGCATCTCAAGCTGTGGATGTATGCTGTGTTTTGGAGACACGCATACTAGACCTGAGCGTGGTTATTCCCCTAAACCCACCCGGTCAACAAGGTGAATTTGCAATTCACTTTAAGGATGTCAGGAGACTCTTCAACTAGTTCGCAGGTGTAAGGATAGCATTGAGTGTTAGGGCGAAATATCACTTCTTGACTGAATCCCAGTAGATAGTCGTATGTGTGCGGTCTGTTAGAAGAAGGAAGGACTGCGTTACCCGTCGATGCCCTCTCATAACCTCCGTTAACGCCCCAACAGACTGCAGCTCAGATGAATTAAACGATAACTTCTACTAAAAAAACTCCTGTTTGCTGTGAAAATCAAGACGCTCAGACACAGTCGTATCGGCAGGCGAATTCAATGCCTAAGTAGGAAGTGATACCAGAGTGAGAAGTATATTGGTGGTACCTACTGAGTCTCCTGCCAGTGGACCGACAACGGTGATCGTCTTCTACGGTCGGTCGGTCCGTTTTCGACATAGAACTTTGCACATATGTGCGGTAGTTCAAGTCGCCACACTCCATGTAGCACACAAAGGAAGAGAAGAAAGTAGGAGAAATGCATAATAGAGACAGTAAACAGAGGTGTGAGACAAAGGAATAGTAATAACAAAG
>OX235276.1:27656473-27671531 GCA_944472155.2 Trichobilharzia szidati | reverse complement strand
ATTCAAAGAGAAAATTGAGACAATTCTTAGGTAGAGCAGCGTTTTATAGTCGCTTCGTGAACAACTTCAATGAGATAGCAGCCCCTCTGTACAGGCTACTAGGTGAACCGAAGTTTGTTTGGTCGGAGGAATCGCAGAAGACATTCAACCGGACTAAACAGCTGCTCGACCACCAACAAATGACACTAAAGCTACCTGTACCTGGAAGACAGTTCACAGTGTGCACAGATGCCAGTGACTACGCCATAGGTGCGGTCCTAAGACAGGGTGAGGGGATCGTTGAGTATGCCAGTCGGGTTTCGACACACACAGAGCGAAAGTATTCAACGATAGAGAAAGAATGTTTAGCGATGGTATGGGCAATCGACAAATGAAGACCTTATTTACTCGGCCGGCGGTTCCACATCGAAACGGACCATAAGCCGCTGCAGTTTTTGAAGACAGCGAGAGACCCACGAGGGAAATTGTCACGGTGGATGTTGCGTCTTCAGGAGTACGATTTTACGATCTCACACGTTCCTGGAAATGAAAATGTCTTGGCAGATTTGTTATCGAGACCAGAAGACGAGTCTGAGTTGCCTGAGGTCGCGTACGGAGTGCATGCAGTAGAACAAGACCCACTAAGACTGGCACGCAGACAAAGGTTGGACGATACGCTGAATACAGTAATACAGGTGATCACTAACGGAATAGAAGTGGATCCAGCTACAGCGAGTAAGGAGCTAACCACACTACTCAGACAGAGAGATCGACTAAGAGTGAATGTCTACGGGACTCTGACCTGGCGAGAGGACGACGGAAGCTGGCTAGCTGTCGTACCTCAATCGTCGCGCCACGACATGATAGAAGAATGCCACCAGCTAGCACATACCGGAGTGGCCAGAACAACCGACCTCTTGAGACAAAGTATGTACTGGCCAGGTATGAGAGAAGACGTAGCAAGATATGTACTTGGATGTCCACGGTGCCAGCTAATGAAAGGCGACCGGTGCATACGACCACCACTTCAGTCGATTCCAGTTACGGCGATAGGTAACTTGTGGTCCGTAGATGTTATGGGTCCATTTCCTCAGAAATCCAATGGTAATCAGTACCTCTTGGTGATGACGGAACACGCGACACGATGGGTAGACGCCGTAGCAATCCCAGACCAACGCGCAAGGACCGTGACAGATGCAGTAGTTACACACATCTTTGCAGACCATGGCGTACCAAAGACAGTGCTGACAGACCAAGGTCCGTGTTTCGAAAGTGAAGAATTTACTTCCCGTTTGCAACAGCTGGGCATCAAGAGGATCCGAACGACCCCATACCATCCACAAACGAATGGCCTGACGGAGAGAAACAACCGTACGCTGAAGGAGTGGCTGGCCTCGAAGGGCGGTAACTGGGAAACGGAGCTGCCACTGATTCTACTAACACATCGTGCCACCACCCAGGAAACAACGAAAAAGTCACCCTTTCAACTGATGTATGGTAGAAAACCACGATTACCGATACACAACGAAACCTGGCCCCTTCACCAAAAGTGGAGTACGACGAAATTAAAAGCAGAACGGAAAGAAGCCGTCAAGAATGTAATGCAGAAGCAGCGGAGGGATGTCGCAAAGTCTCAGCTGAGAGAAAAGACTCAGTGCATTACCTTCTCAGTCGGGGACCAAGTGAAGTGTAGAGACAGAAGATATGCTGCCGGATGCGGGCCAGGTTCACGCAAACTCCTTCCAAAGTGGGAAGGACCATACACAGTCACAAAAAGACGGGGTCAAGTATATACCATCAGAAGAGGTGACAAACAAAAACGAGTTAACGCCAGTCAGATCCAACGATGGGTGCATTGGGACAAGCCGGTCTGTAACAATCATCAACTAGAGGATGCATCACCCAGAAGGTCGGAACGCCTGCGCGCGAAGCTATTTGACGGGGGGACGAGTGTGGTGAGAGATGGTTGCTAGCCAAATTGGTTGACAGTAATTGAGGTCAATGTTTATGTCTCAAATATTAGTCATGTGAAAACAAGGTCAAAGATGGACAGCAGACTTTGCGTAGGCGGATACAGTTAACATAGATGAACTGACACAGCCACAAAGAGATGCAAGGTTAACTTTCTGTGAGAAACAACCAATCAAAAGACTGTATTTTCTACTAACAATAATCTACAATAATGTACATCAAAATCTATAAATATGTGTTGATTTTCCTTAATAAACGATCTGTTGCCTGACTCTTGCCTTCTGTCGTTACAGTATGATTTCCATAGAATAATTACATTTAGAAATTAAAAATATTAATACGTGCCAGACAGTAAAGCAGAAAAAGCGAAATATGAACTATTCTCATTTGGGGTTAAAGTGCATGGTGTAATAAAATAAACTAAGGTTACAAACTTTGCGAATTACGTGTCCACTATCATATATTCTGTTTATATCAAGAAAAGGGGTAGTATAAGTTATCACCGTACATAAAATTCTAGTTTCAGATCATGTATTACCGAGGCTTTGATACTGCAAAGCAAATATAATCCCTCACATTTTGGTATCTTTGCTCTGAATTTGTAAATAGTAGGCGAAAATGAATTGGTATGTTACATGTTCATGCCTGAGTGAGATGCCTAACCTAAAGACAACGTGTTCTCGCAGCGTTGAAGAATTTAGGAAAGGCTTTCAAACACGAAAAAAATGTTCTCCTATAAACATTCTATATACCTGGTTCGATATGTAAGCATAAAAGTGCATATAGAACTTAATCACTGAGGTACCATTTCTTCAACATTAATGTGCATCGTTGAATGGCTAGTCCACATTATTTGCATTCCTATTTATACATCAACTCAGGGCGGTTTTAATTTGATCTTTTGGAAGTATACACTGCTTCTAATATATTTATGATTCATGAATCTTCCTAATCAGTGTTATTTTATGTAAAAACAGAATACACTCATGTTTACCTGCTACACTTACGCTTCGTGGTTTTCCATTCAAATTTTTCTGTTATTTTGCAATTTACTGTAACTTCAACTGATAGAATTCTATATATGGTTGTAAATTGATTTATCTATTTGTCAATATCAGATTGACAGGTCAGTGAAAACTGCAGGTTTCATCAGTGTTTTTTACTAAAGATAAACCTGACTCATGATTTTATGTATTGATTCCCTTGTGAATTGATTGACTTGAGAATGAGTTTGATTAAGAAACTGCACAAGTACTGAGAATCAAACAGTATCGATCAGACATCTCTTCAGAGTTTTGAGGTACTCTTACTACTGCTATCACTCACTGAGAATACAACTCATAGTGGTAAGTTCTCATAGTCAGGATTCAGAGTTGGGAAATATTGAGAGTGGTCAAGATATGTAGACTATGAGACTCAAAACAAATAGTTATTTGGTAATATGCTTACTGCAAGATATAATGGTCCTGAGTTTCATCCTTTGTGTAATTGTTGGTTTTCGCTCTGAAGTGTACCAAGCTGAGATGAGACCGTGGCTAATTTGTCACTTACTTTCCATCAGTGCCTCTACATTACGTCGAATAGCGCGTAGCATATCAACAGGTAGTTCATGGGTTGAATGCTAGTCGACCATGCACGTGGTTCAGGTTCAATCTCAGGCTGACGCGTTTATCTACCACCCTCAGTCAATAGTAACCGCTGCAAGGAGGGAAGAATGAGCATTGGATTAGTATTCCTATAAAGTAAAAAGAACATAACCGATAACGAAACTCCAAAAGCTTAAGCTTAAAGCCCTACGTTCCACTCGGAATGTACAAAAGTGAAAAAAGAATATCAGCCATGCGTGGAAATAATGCTACACTTTAAACCACATTTTTGGCTACAGTAATTAACAGAATTTAAAAAAATAAGTCTCATGCAAGCACTCAAATAACATAATTCAGATCTAGAATTAGTTTTTTTCTTTCAGCTGGTTGACTTAATTGCCAAGCTTTACGTAAATTAACAACCACTCACGACAGTGGTTGCCAGGAAATGCAATTACATCATTCATGGGGAATTTAAATATGTCCATTTTAAAGTTCAGACCTCTTTACATAACGGTACATTCGTTCTACTACAGATTCAGCTGTGTAAACACAATTTTCAACTCCCTGGCTGTGATTCTGATGCAAATCAGATTTCTGTTTCCTTAAAACAAGGATAATATAACTGGTAGGAGAAAATTAATTATGGAGGTTTTCAATACAGGGCTTGACTTAAATGGAACAGCCCCACATCATTTCGTAAGTATCCAGATTATTCCCTGCTGATTACTAGTCGTCTGTTAAATATTCAGTATTCCAAATAACTAAGTTATATTTTTGCATATGAATAGCAATCCATAAATTGTCAACAAAGGGTTATCAAAACAAATGGACTGATAAACAGTTGTTTGTCTTCTAAAATCAGGTCACTTAGAGCTAATTAGAATAATACGCTGATCGCTCGATAACAAAAGAGGTCAATTAGTATCAGTCCAGTTTGCTTATAGTGGTCAAATAATCAGTCATTTGAACTATAGTAATTCAAGTCACTCTGACCACCACAGAAACACTCGACTGACATTATTTCAGTATCACTTATGTTGTATGTATTCATATGCCCCATGCCGTGGGCGACTTTGTTTTCCACTGAAAGAGCGGAATAACACATATGACACAGGAAGAGATTTAAGTAGGAGATCAGAATTCATCCGAAGTCTGGATAATATACGGAATTCGTTACCATTGAACGAAGTTATATAGCAAGCATAAACTTAGAGAAATGTGAACTGGAGGTTTCACACCTAATATCAGGTATTTGAAACCTTCAGTTTAATCCGATCTGGCTTCCGTTAGTTTCCTGTAAAAACTTGAGGACTGGAAGTTGTTTCTCTTTAGCTGAACAATTAGACTAACTAAATCAATGACTATGCGACCTGGATATGAGTAGTTGTACAGCTGTAGTCAAATTTATTTGATCGAACACTATGTAGAAGGTGACTAGTTTCATACGACTAGTCCTTTGTTTGGAGTAGACTAAATTCTATCAGTGTAACCAACGGGCTAGGTGGTTCACACCCTGAATTATTGTTATTCGATGGCTGGAAGCAATTGGCAGGAAGCCTTGGACCTATGTTTCGTGCTTCTTGGCACTCGTCAGAAAGGCGCCTCCGACCAAACATGGTCCTATACGGGTCAGTTGCCAGCCTGGGAAGTTCAGTGGAAACACCTCTAACTGGGTAACAGGTGTTCAAATTTCAGGATGGACATGAGTTTCTTCAAGACTGCAGATACGCGTTGCTGACGACTGCCAACAAGCACTAAATCTAGACCCAAGACTTTTCACGGACTCCCTCCAACCATCTAATAATGGTTAAGTTTACCTGTCACAGAATAACATTCATTTCTGTTGTGACTACAAAGATGTAAATCATTATGTTTTATCTGAAATATTAGTAATAAACTTCAATTTCAATAAAGGAAACACCACAGAATGAGTCAAAGAAACAAATCACACTACCAAGACAGGAGTATCAATCATTCCGAGAGCTGTAAATACAAACTGGTAATAAGATACAGTATACTTCTAGTAGATATCCCAGTTAAAGATAAAGACATGTACTAATGAGAACGTGTAAACAAGTATATATCAGAACATTTAGTTGTAGGAATCCCCTTAAAATATGCATTTTAAATATAGTAATATAAAGGTTTACTTTTGAGTGAATTAAGTTACAATTAGTCTTTTTTGAAAGTGTCTACACAAGAGATGCACAACAGACTAGACAAACTTGTTCAGCTCAACTCGATAGTGTTCTATGTTTGGTGGAGGTTAACTGTAGAACAAATGTCACCAGTTTTACTTTTGGAAGTTCATAAACTCAATGCATCTACATTTTAGTCAGCTATAGCACTAATCTTGATACTTAAACTCAGATACTGCTGTTGTGCAAATCAGTGATTTCCTTCATGCTACCTAATCAACGACAGTTACTTTTTGTGCAACAATTAAACCTGATGCTATATGTTTATATTCTGATATCACTGGACAAGATTTATGGGCTACTTTTGGTAACATGAAATCATGATATTCTCTTGTGCTGGGACCTAACAGTACTTGTTTTTTTGATGACTAGCGATAAAATGCAGAATGCGCCAGTATATTAGAAGGGCTACAATCTGCGTCGGTGGCACAGTGGTTAGGACTCTCGCCGACCATGCACATGGTCCGGGGTTCGATCCCCTGCCGACGCACACCCGATATCTATGGTCGGCCTGTAAATTTGGGCTACCGATATCCATGCTGAAAATTCCATACTTGTACTGAAAATACGGTGTGGAATCAAGCTGTAATCAAAATAAATAAAAAAATAATAATAAATAAGCATAGTCAATTAATGTACATCTACCTTGAATTCCACCACTAGGTATTGTTAAATTCTCAGCCAATGTATCTTTTTAAAGAATACATATGTTAAAAGATTCTGGTCATTATATTTGTGACATAATAAAGTGACAAATTTCAGGTGAAAACAAGAGAAATAACTCTGAAAAATGTTTATTCTCCATCTGAATATTCAATTCTCAATGCAGCATATGACATAAACCTGTGTAAAAGTATCCGTGAGGTTGACTACTTCATTAACTGTCAAAATAAGAAATATTTTGGAAAAATGCAATCAGTTATTTGCAAAGTATGCAGCTGAACATGGAATTTCACCCAAAATATTCAGATCACAATATTCTACCCACTTGACATTGTAAGGAGGGTCAAAAACTGAGATAAATTGATATGATTGGTTGGAGTTCACTCATCCCAAACCAGAGAAGTGATACCTTGGTGTACGGATTATCTCAGTCTGGTTGGTGAGCACTACTAGTTGAGTTGAGTAGTTTTCAACTGTTCATATCAATCGATAGTGTATGTCGTGTTGCGAAACTTCCAGAAGTTCAAAATTCATTTTAATATCCTATATCCTCCCAGAAGTTTAGCATTTCTCAGATAAGCCTGTGGCTTGCAGTGCAGAATTAGACATTCATAACCAGGTAACTAGAGTTAATGCCTGCTTACATTTAGGTCAAGGCTAATCAAGAAAATAATAACGCCTAAATGTGTTATGATATGCGTTTATAATTATTTAAAATGAATGCAAAGGGTAACTGATTTATAAGAAAACATCATGTGATCTGGTAGTAGTGATTTATACTGTGATTGACTGAAATACATAATTACTGCAAAAGATTTTATCTGTAGCTGATTTCTTACGTTGACCTTTGGATAACTCAAAGAGTTTAAATTGTACTTGTTTTCTGAGTTTATATATATGTGAGTTCATTTGGGAGATCTGTGGAGCATCTATCGATTAAAATTGGGTACTATAACAGATCAGCATCATAAAATGATACCATTCTGTTACACAGATTTTCATCAGCTGCAAACTACTTGAAATTACAGTGGTTATAAATAATGACAATAACTTACTTCAATGTTTGAATGGTAGCAGAGAAAACATGATGAAATCAACACATCCGAAATATGAGCATTTGAACAAGATGATTTTGAGCGAACAGTTGTTTTCGATAAATTCTTCCTCAGGCTCTATAGTTATAAACCCATGAATATTATAATACAAACAGCCATTAAAGGCATATGAAAATTCTGTCAGAAACTGCATCTGAGTACATGTATAGTATGGAGTAATAGTTTGCTATTTAATATTGTCAAATGGATATGTATAACAAAATGGTTAGAGCCAACAATTATTTTCAATAAATTCTTCTTCAGGCTACCATTATAAATCCATTAATTTAACCATACAATGGTTAATAAAGTCAGATTAGAATCATATCAGATATGTATTGTAGAACAGGTACAAGATGGAATGGATATATATATATATATTTACATATATATATATATATATATAGTCAACAAAAGTACAGGTTTCGAGGATGAGTGTAATCATTGGTGTGTGAGACAATATGAATACTATGGAAAATAAACCAGACGTAAGTTCAAGGGTAAAAATAACAATAATAATAATAACTGTGAAATGATAGTGACGATGTGGTGTAAACTTAAAGTTGTATTGGTGAATGATTATCAAATAATAATAATAGTAAAAATAATAATAATAATGATAAATTTAGTGAAGTGAAATGAACAGGACTTTGTAAATATGATAACAAGTTGGGAAAACATTACTTAAACCTAAGGTAATAGAAATCATAAGAAAGACCATGAAGTCGTAAAAGGTCAGAAATGAACGTTGTCAATGAAACAAAAGAAAAAAATAAGAAGAAAAGAAAAAAAATTGCGATAGGAGTTTAAAGTGCTAATGTTTATTGGGGATTTGTTAATCTTAATGTAGGCCATGGTGAACATAGTGATCGGACAGAGAGAGAGTCTTCTAGTACTGATTGCAACCGTTTCAGCTACTGATAGAAGAAGCAGTCAAGCCCCTCTAGATAGATTACCAGTAACGTGGTAAATAACGGAGAACAAGTGGTCAGGTTTTATCGAGTGTCCAGTATCTACCAAGCAGGCTAAGACTGCATACTATCTACGCATTTGGTTACCCCTTTACTCAACCACACAAGTGCATGTTTACGCGCGCGCATGGATGAAGCCCTCTGAGTACGGCCGATGTAACTAGCTCTACATGAGCAGCTGAAGTCATAGATACACACTGATGAGGCCACCTTTGGTAACTTATCCTTGACTCGTTGTCTTAGTACTGGTTTAGTTGAGAAGTTGAGTACCAGTTTAGCTGCAGGAAATGTCCTCTCTACTGCTCTGTTAAGCCGACATTTTGAAATGTCAGCTGCAATTTTCCCTTTGTAGCTTAACTTAAGATACCAAGGTTTCTTATCTACAATATCCATCGTTACCCTATCTCTACGTATTGACATACACTTTTTTAAGAAGTTCTCTGGATATCCGTTTTCTTGCAGTGTAAGTTTCAGTTTACACAATTCTTCCTTGAAGCATTCCTCTGAACATGGGCGTTTTATTCTATAGATAAGGCACTTAACTAAGTTTCTTTAGTATTGAATGGGTGTGAAGCTATGAAAATGGGTGTATCGACCCGTCCAAGTTTTCTTTCTAAATAAATTCTTTTGTAGATATCCGTCTGTCTTCATGGTGAGGAGGACGTCTAGGAAAGGTATACTGTTATTTTCTTCTTCCTCACATGTAAACTGCATAGCTAGGTGAACACTATTAACAGCATTCAGAACCTTTTGTTTATTAAGATTCCTATCACAAACGATGAAGGTATCATCGACGTATTGACAATAATAGTGAAGCCCCTAATCGTGTCTTTGAGTGGACCATTTTCAAGCTTTGCCAGGAAAATATCCGCTAGTATAGGGCACAGAGGTGATCCCATCAACTTGTCTATAAAAATCATCGTTGAACATAAACTGGACATTCATAATGCATTACAATAATAATTACCAGACAATTTCCGATGGGATTCCTACATCTAACTTTCATTCTGTCATCCGGTCACATAAGCAGTTGACTGTTTCGAGCAATGGGAGGTTGGTGAATAATGATGCTACATCCAGTGACATCATTTTCTTTCCCTTTAAATTCAGGCTTTCGGTAGTTTCGACAAAGCCAAATACTTGTTTTATACTGAATTTCACTAGCTCACAATGTAAAGGTCCCAAGGCCTTTACCAACCACTTCGTTGTAGATTGACACATATCTAGGATAGGATGTAGTGGTACTCCGGGATTGTGTGCTTTCGGTGAAGCATAAACTCTTGGTGTGTGCGTACCTGAGGGTTTCAATTCGTCGAGTGTACACATAGGAATCAGATTACTCTCATTTACTCTCTCAGTGTATATAAAATATGCAGTCATTTCAGAACATAGGATAAAGTGTGAATAAAGAAACGGGTGACATACTAATGTATTTATAGTCAACAGAATATAAGTTTCATCGGGGGATGGGAGTTAGTTACATTCACTGGTTTCTGAGGGAAATGATTACGACAAAATACACACAAACAAATGGGGAACACTGAATGTAAGTTCAGACAAGGGCTGACAGATATCACGTGTGGTGATAAAACAAAGAGGTTAAACTGTGAACTGTAATAAAATACTAGAGACATAATAAGCTTAGTGTAAACTACATGGGGTTGACATATAATAAAGGTAATAATGGATAAGCATTACAATTTTTAGTTTCAGTTACCACCAGTTTATATACTTTCAAAATAGAAAAGGAGTGGGGATAGGAAGGAGAACATAGGAAACAGAAAAAATCTAATAAGCAGTGTCAGCACGTTTACATATTTATAGTGCATAAAACTGAAAACCTGCTCAGTGAGCTGAAATCATTAATGTAGATGACTAGTTAATGTAATCAAAATGCAGTTATCGAACGAGTGGGAGATTGATTACACTCTCTTTCTGTATGCATAAGTTTTGTTTGAAACACTTGGCTGTTGTTGCCTCAGCGGATCGAAGCTGGTTTCAAACCCCGGTGGGTGCGTACAGTGAAGAGTCCAGAACTAGGCCGACGAAACAGCTGTCCAGTACTCCCAGGTCTTCCAATGGTTCTCTGACCGATGTCAGATCATGATGAAATCTTGTAATGAGGCAAATTTGCTGACTTTTGAACGTCTAATATTTTGAAAAATTTGGAAATCTCGACGAAATGGCCCATATCCATTAGGTGTATGATAATTGCACTTTGCGAATATCTCCTTCCATTTAGGAATAAGTTTCTTGGGATATGCTCCGCAAGTCTGGTCTTTCTTTATCGAAATTTATTAAGGAACCAAATGTATGATTTCAGCATTACTTTAAATATACTTGTAAGTTAAGGCAACTAGAAAGGTGTTGAAAGGTACTCATTTAAATCGCCATGTGATATCTAACAAATGTTATGCATTTTTATATCAATTCTAGATGATAACATATAATCCATCCAGACTGTACCTGACTGGTATGCAATGGATGAAATATCTTCCAAAAGATATATGTGTCAGGTTTTGTTCGGCTTCAGTAATCAGATGATTTTATGGCCTACCCAAAGTACATAAACCTGCAGTACCGTTAGTATCGTCTAAATATGCAAAATTCGCCTTTTCATGATTTAGCTAGATGCTTGTTAACAATTATTGAACGTTAACTTGAAGAGTCAGCGTGTGAAACATGTGTTTGAATTCGTAAATAGAGTTGAAGATATTTAACAGCATGGATAAAACTGTGATATCTTTGAACTTGACATCTTTATTCACAAATGTACCTCTAGTTGAAACGGTTAACTGTATATGTGAACAAAATGAATAACAAGTCAACATTATATTGGGGTCCTAGTAGAAATCCTAAAGAACTGGTACTGAAGTGTACCATGAATGGAAATTTTAAGTTTGATGCCACACTCTACGGACAAGTGGGTATGGTGACAATCTCTTCCTTATTCTATCCCATATTAGAGGATGTCTTTCCAAGTAAACTAGAAAATGATGCTTTAAACAGTATCACCGGAAAATTCTCATTCTGTTTGCCTATATATGGATTATACATTCATCCTTCGTGAAAATGACTTTTATTGGATCACAGTAATAGAGTACATCCAACTATCAAATTCTCATGGGAAAAAGTATTCCAAAGAAGAATTGAATTCTGAGATGTCATTCTTACAAGAAAAACATATGGTGGTATAAAAAGGAATTTGCATGCGAAAAGTACACGGACCGGACACTATACACATTTTCGTAGCTTTTTTCCTCTCCATTACAAAAGGAACATAATAAGGACCCTTGGCTGTAGGATCAGAGCTACATGTTCAGAAGAAGTAATGGAAGATGAACTTTAAATTATGTATGATACCTTCATTGAAAATAGCTACCCAGATAAGTTCATCATGTAGCACACAACCAGGAAAACAGAAAGATAACTGTTCTCTTAATATATGCAACTGCAATCCAAAGTTGACCTACTGGGTGAAATAATAATCAACAAGTTAAGGAAATCTATTCGAAGAACTTTTAATGCAATTTAGATTCTCTACATGACCGGTTTTGATTCCTCAACTGAAAGACGATTTATCTATCTATGTGTCTATCGATTCAACCACTCTTGGGGGCTTAGTTTTTCGTGCCTAGGACTACCTACCTGTGTAGTTAAATAAAAGTATAATTAAAACCGTTGAAAGTTAAATATTTGACCACCTGGTCATAAAAATAGTATTGAAGAATCGTCTTCTGTTATCTAATTGGTAACAAATAAATTGCCGAGAGCCTCTAGGTACCAAATACTCCGAACAGCAGAGACTATCGCATCTTGTTTAAACAAGCCTGTGATCTGTTTGCAAAAGAAATAGCTACATCCACCAAGGCTACTCTGGTCTTTGATTGGACTTTAGTAACTAGTGTGATGTGTCAAGTCCTTTCCTTGGTGCCAACTGAATTCTATCAGTCAGGTTTGCAATGTTGCCACCATTATAGGTAGGTCTGCTATGCAATCTATAAATTGATAAATACTGTATTTTCTATAGTTGGTTTGTAAGGATTAGTTTTGTTTTTACGAGTTGATCACGGATTGATATCAGGGAGTACCGGACAACTGTTTCATCCTAGTTTGGGATTATTACTGTATTACGTCGCACCTTTTCGGTATGAACTTCTATCATGTATGTATAAATTCCCACACCGTTTATTATTGCACTTGTATAAACGAACCATTTGTTTTCTTGTCCAGACCTAGTACTTACCTTACAAACTGGTACACACACACACAAATAAACTTATACCCCATTTTCTCTCCTAGTTTTTAAAATTATCATTCATCTATATGAAGTTTATAGTCAGTATGAGAATTCAATATGAACACTAGTCATGAGCATTCATTACTCTATATTCGTTGTTATTCATGATCCTTGGAAAACTGGTGTCCCATTTGGTGTTACATTTATGCATATTATCACATACATATGTTTTTAACTATAATCTATCAGGATGTGACTTTTGAAATTTTTATGTCAATGATTCGATGTTATTTTAAAAAACAATAATTCTTTCATTATTGTGAATATATTTAACTGTAGAACCTGATGGAGAAGTTATCGAAGAGAATATTCTTTGTTCACTGATCAGTCTTTTAAATAAAACGTGCCTAGAAAATAAAAGTAGTCTTTGAAATGGATTTGAAGAGGAGATAAAAGAATAGAATATGAGATAAAGGCAGCATCTTACACAACTCGAATAACTTAAATTTGGAAAAGCGATTTCAAGTTGGCAATTTCATCTTTTCTTGAATACAATGTTAATTTCGAGTCTCAGTTATCACCTTGATTCATTTCAATAGATCTTCAGTGAACTCATTAATAAATGATTACGTCTAATAGTCATCCAACTTGTTCGTCAGTGCGTAAACAATAATAATAATATATCTATAAATAACTTCTATTTATTAATGGAGATTTAGATTGTAGAACAAGTTCTAAATTGAGGTATTGACTTCAGGATGTTTATTGATCGTCACAGAATTTTACGACTATTAAATAGCTAAAAAAGTAATCATATGAGGGGTAACGAATTTCGTATACATCCAACAACCTCTTTTACAAATTATTAAACGGTAAAAATAGATTATGGCAGTAAATAACGTTTTCTACCAATAAATGGTTATTAGTAAATTTCAACGACTTACCACTAAGGCCTCACCAAATGTCGTCGCTTGTACTCTCAATCATCTCAGTCGTTGTGATAGTGAGTAACAGATTTCAATCGGATGTACCTTAAGCAGTGCCCTACTGTAAGTTGAAATAGGGAGCGTAAAGTCATTGGCTATTCTGATCTAATCATGGTCTAGGTTTCGTGTCATGGTGTTGGTGACGAGTAGCTCCTGGTTCTGTTCTGCTTCGCGTGAAAGTGGTCGATAGTTACCACCCAGTGGCCTGTCAACTATGCAGTAACTCCATAAGTAGGTTTGGATGCTTTTATACATCTCATTCACTTGCTGACCTATGTGGCATTCCCATTCTAATGATCCCTTGCCAACTCGAAAAAACTATACTGACCATACATCACTGTCGGCAAAAGCAAAGGCTAGTCATATTTTCTCCATCTAGGTATGAGTATAGGCTCATGAGTTCAGAAAATTTACTTCTCAGTCCTCTCGCGTTCTTATATGGGTCCTTGGTAGTTCATCCATAAATAATTCCCCAAAATTATTAGCCTACAGCTTTCATCATGCAACACTGGACGCTGAACTTCATTGTTCAAGTTGACTGGCTAACTTAAAAGTACGAGATCAAGATCACACCATTTTGGGCGCTTTCGTGTTCCGTTCGGCTGTTTGTGCATGCTCCCTAACTAATTAAGCAGTAGTCACCGCTCTGCATTTCTGATCCCGAAATATATTTTGTGATTTGGACGATTAATTAGTTTAATAATTCCCATTGTAGCATTAAGAACACAATATTCAGCGAAGAAACTCTTTTCAACGAATTTATTATCAAGCTGTACAATCGTATATATATGGTTTTATTATAAAAATTATATCCGGTGAGGGAATTAGGTCAAAGGTGTGAATACATGAAATAATAATAGTATGAAATGCAATTAAAATATTTGTGATTATAATCATAGTTTAATGTCAAGTGGCAAAATAATTAATGTCGTATATACAATAATACATAAGGTGTATAGCATTTTGGAAAGGGGTACATAATTATAAGATTAGTAGACGAATATAAAATGTTACATAACATGGTGTGAAATTTGATAAGATAGAATTCAATATTGTAAAAATAAAAATATAAAAATCAATAATTTGGGGTTTAAAATGTCAAGTGGGTCAAGTGAAAAAGATTCAGAGTGAGAATAGTAATAATAATAATAATGATAATAATAATAGTAATCGTAGTAATAAGGGATAAGTACATAGAATAAATAAATAAACAAAATAAATGAATGTCTATCCCTCTATGGCCAAGGCAGAAGTAGGGATTGTACATACTTCTTTTGTACACAAAGGTCTGGCTTAAAGTCATGAATTGCCAAGGCCTCAGCTGTCTTTAGAAGTCTGTAACGAAGAAAACGCGGGAAGTTAGCATG